>BQKZ01007294.1:20090-30337 GCA_036244855.1 Temnopleurus reevesii | reverse complement strand
TATTGCCATTATCAAGATTATGTCACCATCCCGATCTGTGACATTTCGCCAACTTGCCTTTCGACAAGATTTCTATAAGATAGAATTGTCCATGACGTAGAAGATGGGATAAGCGCTTATCACCTTCTTCTTGTCCCGGATATTTCTTGATTTTAGTTAATTTGGATTATTATTCATGATCTTAAATAACTCCATGGTGCCTCAAAATATCAATGATTTCTTTACTACAAAACTGTTGACAATTTTCGTTTGTTCTATGGCATCACTTCCTCGCGCTCATTTCCTGGTACCCCATGTAATATTCTCATTTAAAATTTGATAGCCTAAGAGGTAGTACAGCACTTTTAAATTTTATATCCTTCAGAGTATTCATACTTAATCTTAATAATCTTTATGTTAGCATTGGAGTTGTTACTTTAGGTTAAGTCGTTGGAGTATTTATCCTGCCGTTTATGACCCGGTTCAAAGACACCCTTGCCTGTCAGGAGCTATTGTCAAAATCATAATGGGATAAACGCGGACTCTGGGGTCTCCTACTTGCCTTTTGTACCACCGGGGAGGTGCACATCCCTGGTGTTTGGGAATTTTCTTTGTTCAGCTTTTCAAGAAATCCCAGGCGGTGTTTTACCAAGATAAGAAAGACTTTAAGAATGACTAGTTACGCGTATTCCGTGCAAGAACTGATTTCAGTCATTCTTAAAGTGTTTAAAAGGCTTTCGTACCTTGTTGAAACACTGTCCAGGTGTTGATTTGCAAAAAAAAAAAATGTGTCAGCATGTACTCTGCTAACATTTGGGATCCAACTATCCAGGATATCCCGATAAGTGTAGGCTTTGCCATCCTTATCCGTGTCGTACCAGTGGGGTTTGCTACCTGAAAGAACCATGCATCTCATGGTCAGTGAGGCACTATGATCTTGACTGATTACATAGATGCATGCTTGGTGATGTTCTATCTAACTACTCGTAGCATGTTGGTGTCGTCTAATGGTTTCCTTGAAGATTTACTGACTAGTAACGGAAGGGAGACATTTTGCAAAGGTTCACCCTGAGATCATTCGTGTCCCATCGTCAAGGCGATCGAGAATGCCCTTGTGAACTGAACAGACAAGCACAGCTGGGCATCCCTCCTGCTGGCCAATTACACTGGATTAATCTACCACGTGTAAGTTTGCAGGAACGGTCATTGTACGATGTCTTCTTCAGAATCAACAGTCACTGCCATGTTGCATATTCGTGTTTCTTTTAAGACAGATGTTGACGTTGCTGACGGTATCGTATGGATTCAGAAAGGGATGTCTTGAGCATCACTTAAGGCACAGATGAGCATCCACTCAATGACATGTGCACGCTTACTAACCACTCTCGAAGAAGGACCAAAGATACCAATTCGTATATATGCATATGTATATTTTTCTTCTTTTTTTTTTGGGGGGGGGGGGGGGGCATTCTCTTAAAATGCAGTTCTTGGTGCATTATTATCTTGTTAGGAAAAGATGTGTGGCACTTCGGTTGGAAAAATATTCAGCCAACTCTGAATGATGGAATGTCATTTGCAAATAGGCCGAAAATGGCAATGTACAGAGTTTATCAATTAAAGCTGCACACTTTTGAAATTTAAAACGTCAAATCATAATCAAATCAAAATTACCTTTCAAATTAATATCAATAGATGTTTATGTTTAAAGATACTCAATAATTCCATCTATCAGGTGCCAATTAAAAAAATAACCAACTGCTTATGTCCAGCGCCACAGCTGGGTGTCACAAATGTCTTTAGCCAAAATTAACATGCGGTAATCTCGTACAACTCGTCAGAACAATTATTCTCACCCAAAGAAGTTTCTGTTGGCCAGGAATTAATGATAATGTTTGCGATTTTGTCAGAACTTCGAAGTTTTATTGATTCTTTTAATCAATGTGTTGACAATAATTGATTACCTCCATTACAAATCAATCTCCATTGTACATATTATCAATATAAAACCACATTTTCAAGCAACTTCGCCAAAGCTCATGTCATGATGAAAATTATGCTTTTTGATGTATTTCATATTATTACCCGTATCAGACATCTGCGCAGGTCATTTACTAAGTTGTATTGCCCTACTTTTTGATAGCAGGGAGTCGGGAATGGTATATTATTTGTATTTTCCGTCGTCTCTTGTAGACCATTGAATTTGCGTGCAGAGACGAGACAAAATATACCTTTGTATTTTCTTTGGTCTCGCATCCGGGAACTTTGAAGGCAACTGATACAAAATCACTGCAATCTCGCGCTGTGTACATTTACAATACATTAGCACGGGCAGTCGCGGGCAGACGACGAAGCTGGCGCTACCAGGTACGTACGTGAATTCGCCACAGAAATCGCTACTTTTTGACCTTTGCCCGATCAAAACGTAAACAAACATGTCAGCCTCCGGTGCATCCACGAGATTTGCTAGTTTAGACAGCGAAGAATTTGAGAACTTGCTCCAAAACAAGGATACGATCAACACAAAAAAATCTACGAAAACTTCGGTGACGATCTTCAAGGAATATCTAGCGGAGAAAGGTTTGGATACCGATTTTCATCTTCTCGGTAAGCCTGAATTGGCATCAATTTTATCGAAGTTTTACGTTGAGGTACGCCGTGTAGACGGCACTTATTACAAAACTACTTCGTTGCACAGTATTCGTGCCGGGATAAACAGATTCCTGAAGTCGGAATACCGTGAAGTCAGTGACATTACTAAAGATATTGAGTTTACTCATTCTAATGTCGCTTTTAAGGCGGCTGCAGTTTGATCAAAACACACCCACCCAGTGGATTACAAGCCAAGGTCTGGTTTGAAATGACTCTCTATTTTTCCATATTTGCTCTAGATGTCTGATTTGTATAATAATTAAATTATTGACTGTTACTTTCGGGCGATACGACATATATTGCCTCTCGTGGTACCATATTGCCCTCGTCTACGACTCGGGGCAATATGATACCATTTGAGGCAATATATGTCGTATCACCCTCAAGGCCAGTCAATATTATATAAATATACTCTGTCTCTTTATCGTGTTTTGATAATATTGAATGAAATCACATGAAATGCACATTATATTTTATAGATAATAATGTTGTATATTATATGCTATTTTGATTACATATTTGTAAATGGAATCGGGTACAAAAAGTCTTGTCTCCATTGATTCGTCCATTCACAATATTACCAATATTTTAAAATTTGTTTTACGTTATTCACCGAAGATCGAAATTTTCATTGCTACCTGATTATTTGTGTTAATATATTTACTAAAATATGCAAAATAGTACCTGTTGCATTATTTGACATGCCTCTACTTTGCCATTTACTCTAAGTATGTATTTTTATTCAATTGTTCAAAGTACAGAATACATAATGCACCTGGTTTTTCTTGCTCTGTTATTCGTGTCGATGTTCTCTTGAGAAGATATTTTAGCTTTTAAATATCCTTTGGTGTAATAAGACTTTATGTCACATTGCAGATTAAAAAAAAAACGTGTAAAACATGTGGCTCGTATACCGCACTTATCCAGCTACAAATAGGTAGCACTAAAACAGAGGCAGAATGTGCTCTAAAATTGCTCTGACAAGCAAGTCAAAAAAGAAAGAAAGAAGAAAAAAAAAAAGATTATCACGATATTTTGCACCCCGTTACTTCATTTGTTATTTGTAATTTCCAAAGATTTACGAGGGCCTCTTCCCACACCCATGGATACGTGCCTGATGTATTTTGACCTACGAAATTATTAGTGGGTATTTATATGCTCATATTCACATTTACTGTTACTTATCCTTATAGCCACACGCATTTAATTTGTTTGTCATCACAAATAATTCAGAGGTTTGGTTAGGTCAACTTACATCACAAAAGAATATACCAATTTCTCGATGTATTCAATTTATTCTCGTTTGCCCCCAAACGAACTACATATTCAGCTGTCAATAATGAGAGCACAATAGTAAGAAAGCCAATTGTATAATTTGTTGCTTGACCAACCTAGCAACAACCACTGCATGCTATCTGCAACCCCTTTATTGAAATAAGATTATTTCACATCATGTGAGGAAATAGTTTGTCTGTTGAACAATGAAGCGTGCATATAATAAGAATACATTACGAAAGTGTGCCAATGAGTGCGTATTGTATCAAACGTTTTATTCCAAAGTCATATAACCTATGCAGATGCAGAATCTGATAAGTGATAATCTTTGCTGCTATTTTTGTATTGATGGCCTATTTTTTTTTTATATGTTTATGAAGAAATATGTATTTTTATCCTTACTGCGAATAGGCGGGTTTACTTAATGATGCAGACTTTATGCGTATTATTCAAAATAGGGTTCATAACAACCCGAAAGTAGGCCTGCCCGACGTAACAGCAATATGCAAACTGGCTTCCAAGTATTTTAGTTCAGCTGTTGCTTACAAGTTTAAGAAATACCATGTAAGTTCCTCCGTTTGCAAGAAACTGCATAAATCTGAATACATTAGTAAACCCGCCCATTATTACAAAAGGTATGATTATTTGAAATTTACACAAATGTAAGTAAATGAAGGATTTTTTTTTGGGGGGGGGGGGGGATCATTCTCTTAAAATGCAGTTCTTGGTGCATTATTATCTTGTTAGGAAAAGATGTGTGGCACTTCGGTTGGAAAAATATTCAGCCAACTCTGAATGATGGAATGTCATTTGCAAATAGGCCGAAAATGGCAATGTACAGAGTTTATCAATTAAAGCTGCACACTTTTGAAATTTAAAACGTCTAATCATAATCAAATCAAAATTACCTTTCAAATTAATATCAATAGATGTTTATGTTTAAAGATACTCAATAATTCCATCTATCAGGTGCCAATTAAAAAAATAACCAACTGCTTATGTCCAGCGCCACAGCTGGGTGTCACAAATGTCTTTAGCCAAAATTAACATGCGGTAATCTCGTACAACTCGTCAGAACAATTATTCTCACCCAAAGAAGTTTCTGTTGGCCAGGAATTAATGATAATGTTTGCGATTTTGTCAGAACTTCGAAGTTTTATTGATTCTTTTAATCAATGTGTTGACAATAATTGATTACCTCCATTACAAATCAATCTCCATTGTACATATTATCAATATAAAACCACATTTTCAAGCAACTTCGCCAAAGCTCATGTCATGATGAAAATTATGCTTTTTGATGTATTTCATATTATTACCCGTATCAGACATCTGCGCAGGTCATTTACTAAGTTGTATTGCCCTACTTTTTGATAGCAGGGAGTCGGGAATGGTATATTATTTGTATTTTCCGTCGTCTCTTGTAGACCATTGAATTTGCGTGCAGAGACGAGACAAAATATACCTTTNTTACTGCACTCTGTTGCGGCATTCCATGTGTTACTAAACACACCTAGTATTAGTACACGCACAGTACTACTGTCAGTACTAAAAGTTCCATCATACACTCCCAGTGTTAGTATACACGCTGTTACTGCATATACGCCAAGTATTACTACCCGTTTAGAGTTATTACGCTCTTTGTACTGATGTGCTTCAAGTGTCACTCTACACTACTAGTGTTACTACACTCACGGTACACCTGTACTTAAAGTGTCACGATTTACTCCTAGTACTATAAAATTCGTAGTGTTACTCCATTCCGAGTGTGGTGTTACTATACACTCGTATAGTTACTACCCGCCTAGTGTTGATCTACGACTAGTATGCTTCTACACGTGGTGTTAATGCACTAGTAGTACTATATCACTAGTATTGCAATTTTAGTTCCAATACTCTTCTAGATACACTCGTAGTTTTATTACACCAATATGGTCCTTTACATCAGATAAAGGCCCATATAGTTCTAGAACGATGCATACACTATCCCAATCTTTGCACTTTTACTGTTCTTGCCCTTTTTCTCTTGAATATTTCATTGTCTCTATATTACCTTACTACCACCATACCATTACTGCATTAATACCATCACTGTGATTCCCATCTAATTTCGTGTAACAAATTATCATTTTATATTATTTCACACTTCATACACACAAACATACCTATCTTGCACTGAAATGCATACACAAACACTTTATTTTCATTATCATGATAATGTTATCCCCAATTAACAATACTAATATCCTACCATTGCATTTATATTTTTTCTTCGAAATGAAACAGCCTACGCTAATGTATTTTCCCCGTAATAATTCATATTTTACAACTTCGTCTTTTATTCGACTCCCCATATCATTCATTTTTAATATATCTGTTTTACCGTCTTTCTCTGATCTTATCGCTTCCGTTTGGCTTTTCTTAATTTCCCAACCCCTTCATGCACTACACATTTTGGTGTAATTTTATATATTTATAACGATAGAGTTGACCGGTTTACTGATAGATTAGTTTCAACACTGTAATATTTGGAATCCAGTTTGTGTACATTAAATGTTGCTCTGTCATGCAAGCCTCGGGCAATCTTTCTGGTTGTTGAGATAAACGTTGGTGTATATAGAACTTATATCTATTAGTAAACCCATCTATTGCTTGACGTTGTTATGCATTATTCAACAGTCTGTTTTTTGCGCTTCGTAGTTACTGGTTGAAAATGATTTCGAAACAGTGTTGAATTACCATAACTTGATTATTGTTATCAAATAATGTACGCTATATTATATCTTGTGATAATTTTTTGATCAATTTATCAAGCCATAATAATAAAATTACAAAACTACAAAAAAGGGGCAACAAAAATTATTTTGAATTGTAATTTTATATACCCCATCAAAATAAATATTTCTCCGGATTAAATGGATACCCTTTAAAGAGCGGGTAAAGTACTTTAAATGTGTTAATGTTTTTAAATGTGTAAATAATTTATCTTCCAATTTTTGTAAGGATGTTTTTAAACAGGTGCCATCGATGCATCTTTTTAACACACGACAATGTACAAATCTTATTCTTAGTAAATGTAGTACCGAATATTTTAAGAATGCGTCACCCTCTTATATTAAGCAAAGTACCACTTTCGAAAATTTTGAATTAAAATCTTAGGAAATATTTGTTTCAACTTGCCGTAGAATCAGAACTTTTTCCTCAATCACACAGAAATTTCAATGCTGCCTATGAATATTGTTTTTTTTTTTATCAACCCATATCACCTTATTTATTAGCATCTTTTCCTTTTAGAATTGCAGTCTTGTACTTCGATAATATTTTATTTGCTGTATTTTGCCTTATTTGTTTTAACTGTAAATAATGTAATGTGTTTCAGGGTCCCATGGAAGACCAAACATTTTTGAATGGGCTACCCTGGTGAAATATTAATAAATGATTAAAAAAAAATCAGGCTTAAATATTAGTTATGTGTCAGCCCTATACCTTTTCAAGTATGTAGGGACTTTTTTAAGCGATGTGTATTAAAAACAACGTTCATTATCATTATACATGTCTCTTTGGAATTTGTATACTTTAGATGAAAGTTTATTTTCATTTATATCTGGTGATTTTGATCGTAGTTGATTGAAGATTTAGTGTATAATTGATGTGAACATTACTGTATGTTATGTTATGCCCGCTCGCATCCCTCATTCGCTCATCGTCCTCTATCTACATGGTCGCTACCCTTCTCGCATCTGGCATAGCCCCTTTCACATTCCCTCTCCTTGGCCTCCCCCTTGAGTATCTCCACCCCATTTCGCAAATATCATCTTAATATACCATATCCTCCTCCAGTATTCCCCACCCCTTGTCTCCCCCTTTAACAATTTTTCCACTTTCATTTTCGCTTCTCTTGCACATCTCGCTCTGTTTGTGCCTCTCCTCCCTTCGAACTCCCCTCCCTCACAAACTATTATCCACTCTTTCATCTCCACTCTTCTGGAATTATGTCTTCTCTCCGATAATCATTATCAGCATCATCTCTCTCCATCCTATCTCCTTGCATGTCTGCATCTCCTCTCGCATCGCATCATCTCTCACATCAAATTCACTAGCACCCGCTTTCTG
Organism: Temnopleurus reevesii; assembly: GCA_036244855.1. Lineage (NCBI taxonomy): Eukaryota > Metazoa > Echinodermata > Echinoidea > Temnopleuroida > Temnopleuridae > Temnopleurus > Temnopleurus reevesii. Next base: position 22,321 of record BQKZ01007294.1, on the reverse strand, counting down.
TATAGAAACTTCATCCTTCTTTTCTCTTTTGCACCCTATCTTGCATTCTCTCTCTCTCTCTCTCTCTCTCTCTCACACACACACACACCCGCACACACACACACACACACACACACCTAGACCTACACACACACACACACACCTACACACACATACCCACACACCTACACACACACACGCACGCACACACACACACACACTCACAGAGGATGAGTGAGAGGGAGACAAATTAAAATGGCTGGTATTGTGGGTTACTAATTTAGAGACCTTCAATAAAACAGAAATGTCAAATGCTTTCAAAAGGTACATATTGCTCTCACTATCAACCCTTTCTCCATATTTTGTCCATTTTCCTTTCCACGTATTCTCCTTAACCCTTCCAACCAAATTTGTTGGTTTCGAAACTGTAAACTCATTTCGCTATGCTTACATGCTGCGTCATCATCACGATATATTGAATTTTTAGATTTGAATAGCTCCAGCCTAAGTGGTTCGTATGAATAGTAATGGTCACCTACTCTATCAAGCAAAGTGAGATATTATGATGTGATGTCCTTTCAAAAGTATTTCTTTGGGGTGAAATGATGAGTGAGAGGGGAAGGGGAGAGAGGAGAGAGAGAGAGAAAGAGAAAGAAAGAGAGAGAGAGAGGGAGAGAGAGATAATGATAACAAACTTGAAGTTCTGGCAAAATCAGCATCTAAAAAGCGTACTAATAAATTAAAAAAGCCATACATAATTCTCCATGTCTACTCATGCGTTCATAATTTTGCTATGTGAATATGAATTGATAAACCGTGATTACTTTTTACACGTGTGTATTAAGGATTGAACTTGAAGGGGTGGGGTGGTTTGAGACAATTTTACTTGGGTGTACCCTTCGGCCCCTGGCTACGTGCCTGGTTTATTTCGCTAAATGTTTCATCTATCGTTTGACTGATATTATAAAGCAGTAATAACAGCTGTGCTAGAAATAATTGCTTGAAATTGCCATAATTCTTTAAGATGAAAAACACATATTTTTCCTCTGGGAGTAAACTATAAAACAGATACTGTAGTTAAAATGGTATCGCGAGATACGATTTGTATTTTTGACGTGTAATTGAACCTTTCGAATACAAAAAACATAAAAGCATCAAACAAAGTCCTTGCTACTTGCGCATTCTTTTCAGATTTCATAATCCTATGATCTACAATATTATATATTAAATTGCAAATATTTTGGAATTTGATCTGTTTGAAATGAGACCGTGAAAATAATGGATTATAAGCATCTGTTAAAATGTTTCAGTTTTTATAGCCTCGTTTGTTCTGATTTGCCTCCATTTTGCCACGAACTCAGGACGCATATTACTAACACTTTTCATGTATATGGTCTTACAAAATATCTGCATTCATCTATTGATCCATGTATAAACCTAGGCATACACTATTTCTATTTGCACTTTACGAGTATTAGATGTTGTTATGAATGATACATCCAAGTTTGTGATGCAGATATAGCTCTGAATTGCCCCCCCCCCCACATCGCACACACAATAACATTCCCAATCGAGTGGATTGCGCGCTTCTTTATCACGCATAACAATCGACCTGATTAATTATGCACGCAGTGTTGAAATGTACATATCACCATTAGGATAATGCATTTTGATATGAAAAAAGTAACATTTCATCGCGAAGTCTCAACCCATGTCCTGTCATTTTGCGCTAACAAATTAATTCAATATTTTATTCTTTATCAGGAACGCGAGCTTAACGAATTCAATGCTCAGCTGGGGCACCGGGCTTTAGCCAAGTGCCGAAAAACCTCTCATTTATGTTCGATATATAAATTGGCTTACGCTATTAATTTAACAATATCATATTTATAAATGTCATAAAAGAGTGTTCCCATTCCAATTAAATATGGATATAGAAATTTCGAAAGATTTGCCTTCTCCTTGAATGACTTTGGACACCATGGAGACATAAAGTTTGAAATATATTAACATAATTTTCTTCTGCCCATTATCATCGACAATGCTTGGCGACCTTGTAGACCAGGCGAAGAATTAATTGTGTCGTGTTTGAACTAAAGCTTTCGTCTATTATCTTAGATCCCTCTACTCTCTTTCATTTGTATTCTGTATAGACTCGGCAGTCAAAATGAAATCTCACATTTGTACCAGAATGGGGAGATTATCTATTACGCAAGGAGTTCTCTCTCTATCTCTCTCTCTCTCTCTCTCTC
>BQKZ01007291.1:18417-30955 GCA_036244855.1 Temnopleurus reevesii | reverse complement strand
CCCACTATCCGTCTGGTCCCTCTCTTTCCACTCTCCTCTCCAAATTTCTCCCCTTCTAACATTCTCCCCCTTTTATTTATCTTACCATCTGACCACCTTCTTTCCCCTAATCATCTCTCTTAATCTTCTCCTCACTCACTTTCTTTTCTGTCTCTTTGTCCCCCTTGCTCTTTCCCAATTTCTCTCCTCTGCTTTCCACCTCCCCTTTCTAGCTCTCTCTCCTCCAGTAGTCTCACATTCATTTGTTCTCATTCTCTTCTACCCTATTCACACCTTCTTTATTTCTTTCTCTCGACAAACCTCTTTCAAGCTCTGTGTGTGTGTGTCTCTGTCTCTTTCTCTCTCTCTCTCTCTCTCTCTATGTCTGTCTCTGTCTCTCCCTCTCTTTCTCTTTGTCTGTGTGTGTGTGTTTGTGTGTGTGTGTGTGTGTGTGTCTCTCTCTCTCTCGCAGCATCTCTCTAACGGTGTCTCTCAATTTATCCCCCAATCTCTCCTCCCCTCCCTCTCATCCTTCCCTTTCCTCTTCTCTCTTGCTCCGTCCCTTTGTATTTTTCTATTCTTGGCTCCTAATTACAGTAAATTTCCCTAATCAATAACCAAACCTACTTCACGTGGGCAGTAATTTTCTTCCATATTGATGAGAATACTTCGCTCATAAGTATTATTTATGGCACAAATATATATTTCAGAACAAAAATAGCTGCCGTTTGAATAATTATTATCTTATTGTCTAGTTCTTATTCAAAAGGTGTTTAATTTTAGCATTTTGATTACTGATGTTCTCCCTTAATGTACCACTTTCATTTATAGTTAATGTTTCTAAATTTTGTACAACACCAGCGTGATCTCAAATGACTAAAGTGGCTGACCATGACCAACTGATTGGGTTCTGATTTACTTCAAACTTTTTTGATCTGTTTGTCTGATTTTTCTGCTTTTAATCAATACAAAATTTTCTTGGGCAGACTCGTCTTTATAGTAATCCACCAAATAAGTTTATCCAACAGTGTTTTCATATCTACTTTAGATAATGATACACATTCCCATACCTGTGTCCCAATTTTTTTGGCAATATTTGTTACTGGTGCCAATATCCCGATCAGGATTTTTAATTTAGGACATTGTCCTGATATTATAAAATGTCCCCTCAAACCCCTGATATTTTCCCTAAATCCCAATTTCGGTAAAACATTTCACAATTCCCGCCATTATTGGCCTCGCACAGTAGAAAGACTATTGCGCAAATTGTATGAACTGGACTTTCATTGTGTTTATGTTTTTTTTGGTGTCTGTATACAGAGTGCCCCTTCCAAAATGATCAAGCAAACTATCAATATTTGTACTCACATTCTCAAAAAGTATTTCTAGACTGAAAGTAATTGAACGTAATTGTACCAAAATCAATCCAGCCTGTCAAAAGTCACGACTTTTAATTTGTTTTTTTTTGTGGAGAAAAGTCAATCAAAGTTATCCTCATTTTATCTGTAGATGATTTTTTTTAATTCGTATTCTTTCTTTACATACATTTTATTTTTTTGTCAAAAAAACCTATAAACACTCATACATTATCTTATTTGTAATAACAGTTTTAGTTCATTTTGAATGCACCTAAATAAATTCTGTATTTGTCTATACATACGTTAATTCCTTTATCTGTCCCCAATCATTTCTTCTCACTACGCTCTCATGGATAAATAATGCAGAAATATTATCCCCCAAGTGCCTTCCCCTTGACAAACAGAAGCTTTAATAATACAGCCTTACCAAAAAAACCTTTTAAATTCCAATTTCATTTCTTCCACTCGATTTCCAGGTAAGCCTGATAAAAACCCATGTCTTCAATTAATCCCGCGACCCATGGAACGCGCAATGAGCGGTTGAAATGCCTCCCTTGTCTTGTTCCTCCGTTGCGAAACCTTTTTCTCCCCATCCCGGAGCCCATCAATCAACGAGCGGAAAAAGATCGCAAAAACAGCCCTGAGATCACTTGAAATTAGCCCCCGGGTATGGTTTATGAGGTAATGTGTGCCTCTCCACGGTGGTTCAAATTCACCTTTACACAAAGCAGGAAGATGAGGAGGAGAAGGGTTAGAGAGAGGCAGTGTGTGTGAGAGTGATGACATTTACCATACAGTATCTCTCTACATCATCCAGTGGGGTGACTCCCTCTCACACATACCCATCCACCCTCACACACACACCCATACCCACACACCCACAAAGTTAAAGATGAGGAAGAAAAGGATTGCAGAGAGCCTGTGAAGAGTGATAACATTTACCATACTCTATCTCTCTACATCATCCAGGCGGTAGCACACCATACCCCTTCACACATGCATCCGCTCACCCACCCACCCACATATACACACAAAGCTAAAGATGCGGAAGAGAAGGGTTAGAAAGAGGCAGTGTGACAGAGTGACAATATTTACCATACACCATCATCCAGGGGGAGGCTTCCCTACACACTTTCATAGACCCATCCACTCACCCACATACCCACATACCCACACGCACACACAAACAAGAGGTGAGGAAGAGAAGGGTTCTGGAGAGAGGCAGTGTGTTGGAGAGTGGGAGAGTGATGATATTTACCGTACAGTATCTCTCTACATCATCTAGGGGTTAGCACCCCTATACACCCCTTCACCCACGCATCCACCCAAACACACACACACACACCCACACACCCACAAAGCTAAAGATGAGAAAGATACGAGATACAGAGATAAGGGATTAGCAAACACTGTGGACTTTTACTGTATTTGACATTGAAAGTAGACCTGTGGGTAATACCTAGTTTGCATAATCAAGAGTCTGCATATTGAGACTACAAAAAAGGCAGTGCAGTCTGTAATTTCAGACTCTGTATCTTGAGCTAAATGCAACACTAAAAGCTTATGGTTTGTGCCTGCAGACTAGGTTGTACCTTCTTTTTAGAAAATCTTTTCAAATCCTCTAATAGTCTTATGCCCTTTCACAATCCCAACTTCTTACTCAATAATTTTTTCCTTAACGTGTCTTTTCAGAGATTTTTCTCTCATAGCCAATAAGATTCCTGAATTGCAATAATAATCACTGATTGATCTGTTCAGATAAAACCCTAAATTGCATGTCTTACAAATATATGTCTTGTTATATTCAACCAATCGGATTCAAGGATTTCCTTAGCTTATCACAGACTGTGATCTGTTAGCCCTCCCCTGTGAGCCCTCCCCACCCTGTGAGCCCTCCCCACCCTGTGAGCCCTCCCCACCCTGTGAGCCCTCCCCACCCCATCCTGCCTCAACTTCAGTAGTCAAATTGTCCTCCCTTGCTACGCCACCTACACCACCACTGTCTTTGTGCAAATGTCTTGCAACCACGGAGCTGTTGACATTCCACCGCCACGGCAGCGACATAATCATCCACCCCAGCCCCGTATTCCTATGTTAATCATTAACTTGATAGCTCTGCAAATAATCGCTTTGGATCCTTCCCGGACACATAACCATGAACGCCACGGCAAATTTCAAATTACGACACTGCTGTAAGAACATAACGGAGATGAATAAGAAGGGGACTTTGAAGGGAAAATGACTTTCATTCTTTCACTGACAAACAAGTGTAATATTGCGTTGATTCAGTGCATTAGGGCAGTGTTTTATAATGAGGCAGATTCAATTATGCGGAACTGATTCTGCATTGTGAATGTATCAGGTTATGATTTGATATGCAGAAGGGACTTTGTTCTAAACGTTTGCAAGAATTAATGGTAGAAATGGGTGATATGATTTCTAAATTTTCTGAAGGATATATTCAGATCTAATTACAGAATATTGAACCTATTATGTCAGAAATTTGACTTCTTTTCATCGTAAGAGTCATTTTTATGACATTTGTTTTATTCAATGGATTGATATGATATTTGTCATGTAGGAATGAATGCATACATGCATAAACGAGATAATGATAAAGAAAAAGTTATAGAGATACAGACAGACAGACATACAGCCAGACAGACAGACAGATAGATAGATAGATAGATAGATAGATAGATAGATAGATAGATAGATAGATAGATAGATAAATAGATTGATAGATAGATATATATATAGATAAATAGATAGATAGATAGAGAAGGAGAGATGAAGTTAAAAAATCACAACAGGTGAAATGTGGAATGATGTAAAGACATTAAAATCCCTAAACAAGGAAACCAAATAACTGAAAGCAAGAAGAAAGAGAATACAAAAACTAGAAAGAAGAAAATATAATAAATAGATATATAAAAATGAGGAAAAGTGGAAAATGATATATTGAAAAACAGAAATTAAAAGTGTAAGGTCAAAAACGTTTTGTAATCTCTTTCACAATGTATATTTTACATGCATCATTACTGTGGTTGACGTCATACCTCTGTTACCAACCAACCATTTCTTCCCAGGATGACTTCCAAATTCTACCATCAGGATTTTCCCTTTTTTCTCTCATTATTCTCTTCCTCTCGTTCTGTGTAAGCATGAGTGGATTATTGCCAAGCGCAGGAATTGTTCAATAATTCAGTGGATTTTCAGCCAAAGATGCGGAAAATCATTTCATAAGGAGCGTTAGCCGCACCAAAACCACAGATATATTAAGACTGAACAGACTGAACGAAAGCAAGTGTAAATCTGCAGAGCTTTTATTTGTGCTTCAATGAAAAGTATAAATAAATCTTATATTTATTTTCATTATGATGATATAATCCTTAACATTTTATGAAATGATTTTTGTATTCATATTCTCAGTTTATCATATATTCTATTTGTCACTCCTCCGGCAAAGTTGATCACTATTTCTAAAGCAAATTGGTAATCCTTTACTTTTTAACACACCTTTGAATAACAAGGACTCACTTTGGTAATGACATTACTAATTCGAATAGTTTAATTAGAGAAGTAATAAATTATATATAATTTTTAAAAACTTTTTCAGTTCATTGTTTTATTTATAAAAAGCAGGGTTGTCCCATTCAAGCTATGTAGGCCTGCTCTACCAGTGAGCCCTGCTGCACAATATATACATTACAATTATTGGTATAACACAACAAGTATGACATAAACAAATACATGTAAATGATACATAAACAAGTAAATGATACTTGTTGCCAATTTAAGGAAGGAATAGTGTTTGAATTTGCTGTGACATAACTCCTGTCCGGAATGGATTAATTGAAAGCTATTGAGAAAGCAATCCTAGTCATGTTGAATATGGATAATGTAGGTAACATATCACGAGTTGACAGCATGAATTGAATGACTTTATGTCAGCCTAACAATTAATACAGATTCCTACTTTATAAACAACGGTAGTCGTTCAATTCCTAACTGTAACATGGCATCATTACTACGCAAGTTTTTCTTCTTAAATATGGGAGCTGGTATTGATTTTATCCATACCATAGAGTAGCCACATGATTCAAAGTTATAGATCGGTAATGGCCAGATGAAGAAATTATTGTGAAATGAACTGATATATTAACTATTTGCTTCACATTCGCAAATATAAATGTGTATGAAATTAGCAGATAATTCTCGCACTTATTCTTACATACTTTAGTTCAAATGTCACAACAAACGTTTATAAAATTTCATGAAAAAAGCTATGTTCTTGCTATGATTAGACTTGTTATGATGTAGTTGACGTGACTCTGAGAATTGAAATATTGAGAAATTGATGACTTGTATGTGATGTCGTCAAATTATGTGCCTAATGGGCATCCCAATAATAAAAATCTTTTTAATAAAAAAAAAATTAAATAAAACTATTGTTTGCCCTCATTGCCTGTCTTATAGAGCTCCCCTTAAGTTGCAGCTAGTGTTATTATTACTATTATTTTCTTTATTTTATGTTATTATTATTATTATATTGTATCATTGTACAACAATGATTTTAGTTGAAATAAGTAGACCTTTTCAGCAGATAACAGATATTCAAGAAATCGCCATCATCCCTTTAAAATTGCTGTGAATCTCCAGTCTTATGAATATTCAATGAATAATCTATAAGCTGCATATAAATAGTCATCAATTCGAGGCTTGTAGGCTGGCTGTAAATAATCACAAGATGACGAGATTATGAGAGGTGTTTATGTTAGTCGTTGAACGTCAGAGAGAAGGAGAAATACCGTTAATAGTTTTCAAGCATTCAGGATTTACTGGGTGGTAATTATTTGCTACTCAGATTTTCAAAAAAAAAATGTTATTTAGTGGGCCAAAGTCAGAATGAAATCAGCTGACTATAAATATTATCTTTGCAATTATCCTGATTCTATTCAATTATGGTAATATAGACTTACTTGTGTTAAGTCCATGCTTTTTGTTAAGTTCATGTTCTTTAGTCATTTTGTTAACTTATCTTTCCCATGATTCTTTCACTTACTTTCTCCATTCTTTCTTTTTTACTTTATGTATTTCACATTTCTAACTCCATCTCTATATGCTCCCCTCTTCCACTTTCATTAACTCTGTATCTCACAAGCATTACTCTTTTTACAGTCTTTATCTGATTTTTTTATCCTGAATAGATATCTTTGAATAAATGAATAAAAAAACCTGTGAGTTTGTCCTTTTGTTGCCAAAATCATCATAAAGTGACATTCCTTTATAAAATTATTAACTTTATCTGTTCAGAAATAGTTGTAAAAGTATTAATATGGTACATTTCTTGCAGGATCTACAAAAGTAATTTCAAATCTTTCTTCTGCTGTTTCAGATGGAGGAAATACCCCACAATTTGTTCTTATGTAAATATTTTGAATTATCCCTTTAATATTAACAAAAGACAAATTTTCTAGATTTAACGCCTGCCATAAAATCACTGCACATATTTTTAGAAACAAATTTCAATTGCAAATGAACATAGAAAATTAATATTAGATCTCTCATTCCTAAATTATTTTCTCCAGTTTCCTATTTGAACTCACTGGATATGAGAAACTTTTGTTGCAGTTTTACGTCAAAACACCCACTATGCCTACACTTTATCCTCCAGGTACCCCCACACAGTCATAAAGAGAATATTAGGAAGACATTCACACGCAACTAAATTCATCTAGACACAACTTCTTTCCGAAAGAGCAGATAATGTCACTGGATATAAAAGGAAAACTTTAAATCGTTTTGAAATCACAATTTTATGCACGTAACATAAAAGACGTCCTTGCCACAGACTGTATTATATGATTATTGCGTGCAATCTTAAACAAATGTTTAGCTTTCTGAAATGAATGTAAAAAGGATAGTCAGTATACAGTAGAAATGAAAGTGGTTAATCTTTGAAAGATGAAAGCTTGTAATTCATGTCTTTTCATTATTCTGGGTTTGTGAAAAATGTAATGGTAGAAAAATGAAAAGTTTAACGCTTGATTTTGATGTCATTTTAAATTTTTGAAATATTGTATTTAGTTTTGCTTTGATGAAAGTTGAATTTACAGCTAAATTAACGAGAATGAGAAAAAGAGAGAGTGGGCAACAGAGAGTGGGCAACAGAGAAGGGGGAAGGAGAGGAATGAGAAAAAGGAGAGAAGGAAGAAGGAGAAGAAAAAAAGGAGGAGAAGAAAAAAGGAGGAGAAAAGGGGGATAGTGTAATCGATTTATATGGGAGGTCAGTGATTAGATTATCTGGTGTACGTCAGTGAGAAGCTTGTAAGTTGCCATGGTAACCAGTTTTGGTCTTACCTTTTGCCTCTATTCTCAGCATCTCTCTTCTCACTTTCTACCCGGTCTCTTTCTCTCTTGTTTATTAATTGGACATGGGGGCAGACGAGCGATTTCCCAAATCTTGTTAGCCGGCGTGTCACACGCTAATGAGGTTGACGATCATGGAATTCTTAGTGTTCACTTGGTAACAAGCCAGGTGGTATCAGACATAAGCAAAATGTTCTTCTTTTTCACCTTTTTGTGTATTCTTTTAAACACGGACACACAGAATTACACAATAACAGGAATACAAAACACACCCACAAACATACACAATTCATTCCCACAATTACTCTCTTGAATTCCCCTCACATTTCAATGTTTCATCATCTTATTCTCCTTTCTCTTTGATTTCTCTGTTGTCTTTTTCTCGTTCTGGATCATTTTTCTTCTCTTTCTCTATCTTTCTCTTATGCCATTCTCTTTGTTCTTTAATAATTTTGTTAATTTATTGTCCTCCAATTCCCTCGCTCGCTTTCTCCATTCTTTCTTTTTTCCTTTCTGTATTCTTACTTTTTCACGCTTTTAGTTGCATTTGATCTCACACAGCAAAAACTTCGACACAAGTCTCGTAGGAGTCTCCTGAATATGTATATGAAGTGTTTTTGTCAATAGACTCACACTTCGGATACGTCTGGATATACTCAGTTGGTAGTTTTCAGGGAAAACAGATTGTGAAAAACACAATAAAGTAAAAAGATACTATACCATTTCATGTTTTATTTTGATATGTCTATTCGTAGAAGTCCTGATATTTTGAGCGAAATTAGGGAAAAAATGAGACAAATAATTTTTGGGGATAAAATGAGTCACATTGACTGTTGAAGATTCAAAATGAATTGGGCCTAAAAGGGGTTTTATTTCCAGTTGTCCACTACCACTGCACAAGCTTTGAATGCCATTTTAGAAAAATGTGTTGGTTGGTCAGACAATTTTTTTTTCACATAAAAAGAAAGTACACATCTGTATGTTGCACGTGAAAAATCAGACTTTGGAAAATCGGAAGTGAGTGAAGCCAAAAAACATCTGAAAATGAGTTTTCAGGTTGTATTTCGTATGTTTTTCTATGAGCTTACTGAGATATTGAAAGTAAGTGTGACATAAGAGATAAATAGGGTCAGGATGGGCAAGAGGGTCGGTTGGCTGAGGGTAACAAAACAAGTTTTTTCTTGGCCCAGTTTCGCTTCTGTCTTTGCCTTTACCCAATCATGACCACTAGTTTGAAAGCACAAACCCGAGACTTTCGGTATGTGAATGTGCAGAGCATGATACAGGGCATGCGCTGTGAGACTATATCACACACATACAGCATTGCTCAATCCTTTGGGGAGAGCACGAGACACACAATGAGACACACAGTGTATACCTTGTATCACTCTCTGTGTTTGTGCACAACGAAACCAAAGGGTCTGTTCTTGCAGACTACATGACCACCATCATAATATTCCTCCTGTTCTCTGTCCCATCTCCACCACCTAGTTTGAAAGCACAAACCCTAGACTTTCAGTGTGTGCATGCGCAGATCATGATACAGGGTGTGTGCATATTGTGTGACTACATCACACACATACAACATTGCTCTACCCTCAGTCCTTGGGGAGAGCATGCAGACACACAATGGATACCTTGTATCACTCTCTATGTGTGCACACAATGAAACCCAAGGGTCTGTTCTGGCAGACTAACCATCATACTATTCCTCCTGTTCTCTGTCCCATCTCCACCACCTTCCCTCTCAATCTGCCTCCTCATCTCAATTCACATCATCTCCTACATCATAAATTGTTCTCCAATGTCAGCCTGTTATATGCAGACAAATTATGTTAATAGCCAAGTTCACAAGACCATCACATGAAAATGCATGAGGAAGTTTTGTCATGGGACTTGATGAAAGCTTAGCAAACACTTCCAATATCATGTTCAGAAAAGGATTCTGTTAACGATATTAGTACTAGCATTTCGTAAGAATGCACTGTAAAAATGTTGTACTCCCAATATTTTCTGGACTTTTCTTTGATTTTCTTTGATATCGTAATTGTGCAGATCTATTGCATAAAACAAGATTTTTTTTGACATAAAAGTCCTATATATAATTTTCATCAGTCTGATCTACTCTGATCAATTCAATCAAACTCTTGCCAACCAATACGACTTAAATGTTAAACTGACAACGTTGAATATGCCCTCACTAATTCCTATCATCGTTTCTTTATTCAGGGATAACTGCAGTTAAATGACAATAATTAAAGAATCAAGACGTGAGAGCAATGCATTTGATCGTGGAGAGCTTAGGATATCGAGACTGCTTGACAACATTCAAGGCCAAGGGTTTCTAATCAGAAGAAATAGATACCCGTACATTATGAGAAACGTAAAGCAAGGAATATCACTCGTAAAAGATCAATTACCCTTGACCTGCAGCAACGCAATTAACAATTAGCAACTATAATACCACTTTGCAATGGGTGGACGCAAGCTTGTAGGGGTGTAATTTACAGATCAGAAATTGATCACGATCGTTATTTCCTGCTACATCTCTTTAAATCGCCATCATCTGTATTTAGATCTTATCTTTTGTTTTTGTTGTGTCGGTATGGTTAGACCGGCATGGTTAAAGCGGCACTGTGCATGGTTATAACACAGAGGGCAGATGCTGTTCTGGTTACAGTATCGCAGAATTCATGAATATATTCAAACGGCCCGGAGAAAAACAAGGCATCGCGTTACATTGTGATTGACAGGTGGGGTCTAATGGATAATTTCAGGTGACATCGAGGAAAAATGTGAGGAGGAGAGAGAGAAGGAATGAGATTGAAGGGGATGAAATTAGAAAGAATGATAAAGGGATGGATTGATCGGAGGTGTTGGAGGAGAGAGAGAAGGAATGAGATTGAAGGGGATGAAATTAGAAAGAATGATAAAGGGATGGATTGATCGGAGGTGTTGGAGGAGAGAGAGAAGGAATGTGGGGTGAGATTGGATGGGATGAGAAGGTAAAATGAAGGTATGGAATGATTGGAGGTTTTGAAGGAGAGAGAGAAAGCATGTTGAATGAGATTGGATGGCTCTAAAGGATGAAGGGATGATACAAGGGAAGATGAAGGGATGATTTGATTGGAGGTGGTGGAGGAGAGAGAGAAGGAATGTGGAGTGAGATTGGATGGGGTGAGAAGGGAAGATGAAGGGATGGAATGATTGGAGGTGTTGCAGGATGAATGAAGAGCAAAATGTCAAGAGATAGGGAAATATGATAGAATGAAAGATGACAGAGAGGATGCAGAGATAGATAGCAAGATGTATTGGAGATGGTGGGGGAGAGAAAGGATGAATGAAGAGTGAAACGGAAAGAGATAGTGAGAGAGAGATAGGGAAAAAATTTATAGACATCATGATATTTCTGCCTTGTATCAAGAACAAAAATGACAACAAAATTACCCATTTTCATTCATGTGAGATTGCTAAGGAAAATCAATGATGGAGATATTTGAGACGAAAAGTGATTCAAAAAAATTTCACGGCACATCAGAGAAAAATTTCCCAACAAACTTGAGTTCCAAGAGATTCTGAAAATAATGGTGTTCATGATCCACATTAATATTTTTCCATTGAACAGGGATGATAATAGCAAAGTCATAGAATTAGAAGCAAAATTGATCAAGAAAAAGAGAAAAGAAGATACAAAATGGACACAAATATAATTGGAACAAGCAGAAATTGACACAGGTTAACTGAAGGCCAATTCAGAACAGATAAAGGAAAGGTTAGAATTGAAGAGAATTTGTAGGGATAACAAATGTTTGTGTTTCAAATGGAATTATTAATGGATCTGTTTTCTTCTTTATACCTTAAGCAGATCCCTATTAGCTCAACGAGAACCTAGAACTTCCCCTCAAGGTCCCTTTTACGCCCCTCACCATAGCAGCTAACCACCATATGTCTCCTTACAAATAAACAAGTCTTTTAATTAGAACCTCTCTTTACCCCGAAAGGTAGATAAGTGTCGGGTTCCTTCTTCAACTTGTGACTTGCCACAAATAAATGGCGCATTTCGTAATTCATTGCCTCACCCCCTTCCATTTCTGACTGCTATGTATTTTGTGTAGCGATTAGATTATTACCCCAGGCTTCTGAGGCTCTTAATTTGATATCTCAACATATTTGGTTAGGGTTTGTGTCTTTCTTCATTTTCTCTTTCTCTCATTTTTCGTCTCCTCATTCTGTTTCTCTCGTTCAGATGATCCTTTTCACCCTTGCGGATTGTCAGAAGGCATATCTTAATGTTGGTTGTTAGAATTGTTTTGAATTAAGAGCTGGGATTCACAAAGTCAGAGGGAGAAAAGGTTCTTTATATTTCTTGTTTTGAATCACGTGATTCATCTTCGTGTCTTTCCAATCTCTATGCATTATCCATCAGTCTAAGATCCTTGAAAGCCAAAGTTTGCTGCTAATTTTAGAATCACTTGAATAATTCAAGCTGAGAATCTTTTTGTCTTGTAGATAGAAAATCACTTTTTCATTTTGGAATGTTTTTCACTTTTCCCATTACATATATCTATATTTTGCCTTCTGGATACATAAATTTATTTTTTCTTTCTTCTTTCTTGTGTATTATGGATCTTTGTTACCATATTGAGAGGAATCCATTTTCCTCATTGGTATCTCCCACTTAGTAAAGAGTGTTTACAAATGTTGCCCATTTGAAATTTTCTAAGTTAAAGACTGCACAATTATTCATAAGAGGAATAATTGCTGCAAGGACATATTGTTGCAATGAAATTTAGAACATGCATGTCTACTTTTTGAAAACAGTTCTTATA
>BQKZ01007291.1:0-15111 GCA_036244855.1 Temnopleurus reevesii | reverse complement strand
GTCTTAACAACACGCAGAATTTAAACAAAATGATCCATTTCAAGAAGAAGAAAGAAAATAAATCAGTATATGTTATCATTTGAGGAGGACTCAGTTGTCATCTTTTTGTACTCATCGCTAAAAGTGCTCTTACTCCATAAAAAGAATTTGTTCTGCAAGCACCGCTTTGCAGCAGACCCCTCTACTTTGTTCTAAATTGTACAGAAAAGCAATGAAATAATTTTCCTCCAGAGAAAACATGTCCTCTTTGTAAATCCGTATTTTAAGTCCAGTATCTGTAATCTATAGGTGACATTTTCTTTTCATTTTAGGTTTTTTACTTTGCTGTAATATGATATTATGTTGAATTTAGGATAAACTAATTTAATTGAATTTAATGATACATTAATTTTTAATGGAAAATGCGCATTATGAATAGCCAATTATGCTCTTCAGGGCTGATAACTGTAATAATTTTACACCAATTCAACATATTTATCGTTTTTGTTATTATCATTTTGCTGTATTTGTTGTTGATCGCAGTTCTTGTTAACCCCCCAGTGGGCATGTGCTATTTACAAACCTTTACTATCCATCAGTAATTGGATTTCTCTTGTTATTGGACTAAACGTCTATTTCTATCCAGAATATGTTTGCGTCTTATGTGGTACATAGCCTAGGGAATGCTAAATGAATCAAATTTCTTCTCTACACACAAAAAACAAGAACTCATGGATCTGAGTGAAGTCGCAAAAAGTGACACTATAAGACACACCGGTGAGTATATCAATGAAAATACTCAATTGTGCGTCATTATAGTGTCACATTACTCAAATATGTGAGTTCTTGTTTTTTGTGTGTAGATTCGAGAGTAATTCGTTTTTCATTTGCGTGCTCAAAATCAGATAACAAATGCTTTTTCTTTATGAAAAAACACATTTTTTATATGTTTCACTTTTAATGATTGTGAAGATAAGATATGTGATATAAAGTGGGTGGCAAGCTGACAGCCTATAAATAATGTACCGCTCATGGTTGTTTATTTTAGAATCAATAATATTGATTATTTATATAGATGTGGAATGATGATTTTTGTTGCCACTAGTGATAACATTCTGTCAGATGAGATAATGTCCCGTAAATGTGTGACATATTGTTAATACTCATCAGCAAGTGTCATGTATTCACAGATAACTAACAATGAATTTATGTCTCGCCCTATTCATGTTGCAATATCAATCAATTCCATGAAATTATATTCAACAATTCTGTTTGATGAATTAGGGTGATTGTACTAATATTGTGCAGGGTGCTACAAGAATTTTTGTCATCAGTTGCCCAGTCGGGCAACCAAGTTTTCCAATCACTTGCCTGAACAAGTGTTTGGCTTGCCCAAAATTGATAGCCAATGCAAATTTGAATATAGAGGAAAACTAGTATAAAATTGTTAGTTGCCCGATTGGGCAAGTGACAATTTCATTTACTTACCCGACAGCGTAATTTTGTTGCCCCGGGCATGCGGGCAAGTGGGTTTGTAGCGCCCTGTTGTGAATTTCTTTTTATTTCTAAGGAATCCGGCATTTATGTTCAAAGATATAAACAATATTATTTTCAAAGATTTCTCAAGGTATCAAAAGCCACCCCCCCCCCTAAAAAGAGGGTTATTTTGTAGAATTGGGTCTGTCACTATGGAAATTGTTGTAATCTTTATAATTTATTGAAAAAAAATATTTATTTGACAAAAAAATTAAGACATATGGAGTGTATCTCCAAAGTTAAGATGCATGTCTCGTGCATGAAAGAAAATGCGTATTTCAATTTGTAACTGATTTTCCGTTGATCTGCAATTGTTTGCAAGTTTATAGCGAAAACTGTCTTAGAAGAACCCACAGAACTTTTTGCAATAACTTTTCAGGTTTTATGTTTGATATCTTTGAATTTACAATATTTTTTTTAGTGAATGAAATTTGAAAAAAATTACTTTGGGCTTGTGGAGAATACAGTTGATGGAAGACAGTCATTTATTACTACTTTTATTATTTTTTATTATTATTATTTTATTTATTTATTTATTTTTTTGGAGGGGGGTGCCATCCTTCTCTATTTGACCCAACTCACCCACATTAGTCACTGAAAGCATAAAATATACAATCATAATGATATATTTGAATATCTATATCTTTATGCTGCAAAATGTATAGTCTCCATGGTAACCATGTGTTCTTGGATATATAATAATGATAATAATAATGGTGGCTACTTGTATAGCGCACAGGTCCACCTTATCGGTGCTCATGGCGCTGTAAGAATTTGTCCAAATGCTATGTATATGGGCTATATTTCGATTGAACTATCGTGATGAAAACTATTTTTCCTTGGTCATTTCAAATATCTGATGAATTATAGGTGATCAGGGTTTAACTATTAAAATGATTCTAATAACTTCTTCTTCATTAATTGCCATTAAATAGTGAGAAGAACTTGATTTTAATCCAGTATGTTTTGAAATTCTTGCTGATGCAAAATTTACCTAGAGCATTGCTGCCTGCCTCGTTGTGCATTTATTCTATATATTTGTGCATTTTGTACTACATTGTAATTTGTTGTATGTCTCTCAATGAACACACAAATATCGACAATAAAAAATAAAATACTTCAAGCAACCCACCTTTGCTTCTACGCATTCATTGATGAAAGCCAATTTAGCATCAAGATTGTTCATGTTTTATAACCTCCCCTTTTATTTAAACCAAACAGATCTTTTTATCTCTCTTTCCTCCCAGGTTATTTGTATCGATTGAACCCATATTATTGCCATGATTTACATGTTTCTTGCCTTTTTACCTCCAAAGATCCTTTCTTTCTCTTCTATTCATCGGTGCACCAGTCAAGGTTTTTGGTATTACATCTATTGATTTCTCCTAGTACCTTTTTTGTTCAAATAACTCAATATTGGTGTGCTGAGTAACAGATATTGCTATTATCGCTCAACAATAATGGTTTCTATGACGTTCTTTCTAGCGTAACAGCAACTGAAACCACAGAGTAAAAAAGAAAAGGGAACAAGAAGTGGGGGAGAGAGAGAGATAGGGAGAGATTTACAGAGATAGATAGAGAGAAAGAGAGAGAGAGAGAGAGGGAGAGAGAGAGAGGGAGAGAGAGAGAGATAGATGAAGATTATAATACAATACGTTTGTCTGACAGTACAGACCCAGTGTCGTTCCATTTTATCAAGTGCCACAGAGGAGTATTTGATACCCCAATATTTCAGTAGAAAAATCTTTTAGATATTTGGACAAGTTTGAAATTTTTAGGTGTCATTATTTTCAATTAATTTTGATAGTGTTTGTATGTGGGCAGGGAATAGCCGAAGATTAGTGCAAAAACTAGGTAAAAATAAGGTCTGGTCCCAGTTTTTCCCTCACCCCATCAATAGAAATGACATTTAATAGCATGTATTAAGTAATAAAAGAACTTTTTTCCTGTTGTGCTTGTCAAATCGTCAAGAACATGAATATTAGTATACTGCTCCTTCCCTCCCCTCCCCACAGCACCCTCCTCTCTCTGTTTTGCTAGATTGTGGATTCATTTGAATGCATTTTTTCATGTCTTACCAATAATAATCATAACGTTCTTATCAATTGTGGGATATTGTTGAAACTTTTTTATTTGTTGGTGTAATACTTCTCCTTTTAAAGGCGTGGCGACATGACGTTCAGAGGGCTTGGCCTGGCTGCGGCCATTTGGATTACGAAGATTGGCGAACAGAAAAATCACGGCATTTTTAACCTGGAATAGCAAGTGAGCAAGTTATATTTCGCTAGCTCGCAGCTAGGCAATCGCATATGTACATATACGTTTCGCACATTTTTAGAAAAATCGAAGCTGAAGAGGGGAGGAATTAAAGTTATACGCGACGACAACACGGATCGGATATTCGTACGAAGTGTTCCGAGTGTCTGAGCTTGGCAAGGTGCGTAAACAAAGAAATTGTCAAATATCATTGTTGCCATTGCGCAACACACCATCCGTTCGCGCTTGCAACCGGAAGGCATGTCAATTACGACGAACTGACTTTAAACAAAGCAAAAACTTTCTGGTCTAGAGCTACCATTTAAAATTGAATGCGTAGTGGAGGTCTATATTTGCAGACTAGTCATGAGTCCAGGGTTCAGGATGATTAGTTCTTATATTAAGACCTCCGAAAGAATATGGGTTTGGAAAGATGGTTCAGAGTCTGACATTTTTCAAATTTAAGTTATAGTTTCAATGCCCCAAATGCTTCAAAGAAATTGTTTACAAAATGAGATTCAAAGAAATGATTTTTTTTTTAGATACGCTGTGAAAAGCAGGAAATATCAACAGCTTGGCCTATCTCATGATGATATTCCATGTGTAATAAAGTTTGGTAAAGTTTGTAGTATGAGTAAAGATAAATCATCGTCGTTGGACTTTTGCTGGAACTTTGTTTTCATATCGAAGTTAAATGCATAGCTCCTTGGCATGAAAATCATTAACCCGATAAATTTTTGATACAATAATAGATTTGTCTTGATGCATATCTAATCTTTGAAATGGAAATGTTCATGTCAATCTCTAAATTGGTAAAATCAAATCTTTAGTTTAAGCAATTTTGGATGCTTTTCCACGCAAAATGGAAATTATAACTCAATGGTTCATATTTTCTGAACTATAATTGAGGACTGTATGATGTGACGCTCTTTCTTAATGGGTCTGTTTATGTAGACTAGGGCTGAACCTAGTGTTTAAATGTCAGATAGTGTAACCATGACTCTGGTGTGTTGGAAATTCATTGATTTTTTGTCTTTGGGGCGATCATAATTGTCTTGTTCAAACTGTTTAAAATTCTTTTAAAAAATTAGATTCTAAAAATGCATCAAAATATTTTTTCAGGTAAAATGTTTGATGAAATTATATTTCAAGCGTTAATCAAATATATTTTTAATGAATGGGATACAGAAAAGATGAGATTTAACAACATAATTGTGTTTACAATGTACATTTTTAGGTTCCTGTCAAGAAAAGCTGTTAGCATTTTTTTTTTAAACACAGTGCTTGAATGGAATTGGAATTTGTTATTATTACGCCTTTGAACAGTTAAAAGAATGAATGTAGTCTTCATAAGCCTTTATAACAATGCCTATATTTAGGTACAATCTATACCTCTTGCCAATTTCAACTGCAAAAGTTAAATCTGCTTTATTAGGAAGATGTAAATGATACAGCCTTTTGCATGACTTGTTAGATATAATATGCAATTATTTGACTGAAAGCAGTTTGACATTGGGAGAATTGACTGTAGTTTCACAGAAGGCATAATGTGTGAACAAACTCTAGAAAGCGGAATTATTTACTTTTATGTGCATAGCTGTGTGTGCAAAGTGTATTTGCATTTATAGATCATTATGAATGATCAGGATAAATAGCATGCAAGTTTACTTCTATTGTCATTATGAGACACTATGTTATTATAAAGATTGGTACAACAAATTGTAGCCCGATTTATGTGGAGGCAACGTGCGGTTCTGAGCTCTCGCCTTTCAACCTGAGGGTCGTAGGTTTGAATCCCATCCTTCAGCAAGAAAATTTATACCGATTGTGCTGCACTCAACCCAGGTGAGGTGAATGGGCACGGGTAGGAAGAAATAGCCATGCTATAGCCAGATAATACTGAATGCACAGAATGCTTAGAAAAACTATGAATTAATCGTCATATAAATATTGTGTTTTATTATTTTTTTTATTATTATACGGTGGATTAGCGGGTATATTTTGTTTTTTCAAGTGGTATCAGACTCATAGATGTAAGAATTGACAGGAAAGTAGGCAAATTACCTAATCAGACTGGCAAACACCGGATGTTCACTGGCTAAATGATGATTAAAAACTAGATTAGTGTGTATGGGGATGTAGTGGTTCTGACTCTCGCCTTTCAACCAGACGTCCTGCGGTTCAAATCCCACCCATGGCGTTAACTACCTTCGGCAATAAATTCATCCACACTGCTGCATTCAACCCAGGTGAAATTGGGAACCTGGTAGCAATTTATTCTCTGAAATGCGTGAGCACCTTAAAGGTAGAAAACTACATTTGCACACATTACGGTTATGCTTACAACTTGTTGTGTACCTCAAATATGCCAAAATATTAACCTCTATGAAGTATTTTGGTCGAATGTAGTCCAGAATTTAATTCAAATAAAACTCTATTCTATCATAATTCATCTTGACACCAATGGTATCGCGATACTCCTAGCGTATTACGGTACCACACACACACACACACACAACATAAGGGCACATACAGTGCGCACTTCAATACACTACCACACCATGCGGAATACGCACTGAGAGAGACTCTTGCGCTATCGGTCAACAAGGGGTCAACGGCTGTTTTGAATTTTGAACACGCGATCCATTAATTTGAGGCCCGAATAAAAGAATTTTTATTGGAATACCTATAGATACGCCTATCATGACCATTCTTTGTGCTTAATTGATTGGTGATAAGTTCTAACATTTAGTACTCTTCAACATAACACAACAATCTTGGAAAGTCAAATTTTAGGTGATAAGTTCTAACATTTAGTACTCTTCAACATAACACAACAATCTTGGAAAGTCAAATTTTAGGCTGAAAAATAAGTATTTCACCTTTAATGGCTGACTCTGCAATCATAGCTAGGGTAATGATATGCTATATTGTATCAAGTGCAGTATATGCATATAGTGATTGTGCTATATATTTAAAATAGACCTATTAGAGGAGGGGGGGGGTCATTGACTGTAAGGGTTCTACAGAGTGAGTAAAAAAAAATGTCCCCCAAATTTGATGCCGTCCTGTTCAAAACATAAAATTATAATCCCGAATTTGAGGGTATATCCTGATAGAGTATATTCCAAAGAATATTTTGATACCGTTTTTATTGATATTTTTGCACGCATGACTGCACACGAGACAACTTTGCTAAAGGTATAAAATCTTACTTGCGCCAAGTGGCTAAGTGAAGATGAAAACAATGAAAATAACTTGTGTCCCATGGACAGACAGAAGCACGTTTAAACACACACATACATGCACACACACACAAAGAAAACATGCAGCAAATCACCCAATACACACCTACACAGAAACATAAACCACACACACACACACACACACACACACACACACACACAGGTGCAAAAATCTAAGTGGTAAGAGCTTATCGACAATTTTACTACCTATTCACTTTTCTTTTGTAACCAGAGAAAGTCTCACAAAATCTGCTGAGCACAGACACACAAACACACATACACACACAAACACACTCACACACACACGCACACGAACATACCCCCAAACCACCCACGCACATACTCACACACGCACACACCCATACTTGTAAAACAGTAACATCTGTGAATAAGAACATGAAGAACATATCTCAATAAAGCTTATTTGAAAGATCAAACATTTAAAAATTGTTTCTTTTTTAAGTGCCCGTCAACTCACTCCTATTCTTAGCTCAATCCTTCACTTGTCTCCTGTTCCTGACGGATGATACACCGTTATGCATGATGGATCCATGTTGGATGGAGCATTCCCTCCATTCTTCTCAAGGCTCAAAAGCATCTTCCTCCTTACCCTGTCGTAGCTCGATCTGATATGTCTGCAGATGGACGATTGGTGAATACTGGAGACTTCCCCCACAAGAAAAAGTTTTGACCAGAAACTTTTGCGACGAAACACAAAATTATATTTATTTGTTGATTTCTGTGTCTGAATTGTGCGCGTATGTGGGCGTCTTTGTGTGCAGTTTGTGGGTCTGTTTGTTTGTGGTTTACTCTGAGTGTATGTGCGTGTGTGTGTGTTAGTGTGTGTGTGTGGAGGTGAGTGGGTGGGTGGGTGCGTGTGTGTGTGCGATTGCAAATGCTTGTTTGAGCTTGCGATTATCTGTCCAACTGCCGCACGACCAAAGGCTGGTTTTGTCTAAACCCAGCCACTTGGCGCAAGTGACATTTTGTTCCTCAAGAACAATCGTCTCTTGTTCAGTCATGTATGCAATAATGTACATAAAAATGGTACCAAACTGTTCTTTGGAAAGTACTCTTTCAGAACATACCCTCAAATTTAGGATAATAATTTTATATTCCGAACAGGACAGCTTCAAAGTTGGGGGACATTTTTTTTTACTCACCCTGTACATGACATGAGTGAACACATCAGTGGTATAAGATCTCAGCTACTATGATTTGGTGAATTAAAATGCAAATGATAATTAAATTGTGATAATTCTTGAATAGATGAGCATAAAATGAAAATGCTTCCTCTGCAAGTTTGCTGTCCATTTTGGTGGCATTAAGCTAGTCTGCAGGCACAGACCATTGTCTGTCAGTGTTACATTTTGTACAGAGCATATCCAGTGCATGATACAGAGTCTAAAATTATAGACTGCACACCTTTTTTTTGGTGTAAAGTATTCTCAAACTGCAGACTCTTGATTATGCACTATGCATATTGTGGTAAATCAAAGCCACACTTGCAAACTAGCATTAGGCACCCAATTAGCTTTTGACATGGGGAATATTCCTTATGAATACCAATACAAAGTCTTCAAATGTGCAATGAGTTACATTCATGAAATTGTCTTTTTTCATGAAGATTATTATCTCAACTAAATATGATATTTCAAAGTAAAGAACACACTTATTTGTAAATAAAGTAGCATTTCAAGCCCTGACACATATCAAGTACATTGCATGAAGGAGGACTCCACACCAGAAATTTCTAGCTTTGATTGGAAGCGTAAAAATCAGACAAACAGATCAAACAAGGTTTGAGCAAAAACGAACAACAAATAGGAAAGTTATGAATATTTAAAAAATATCTAAAGAATTTTAAAACAGAATATCTTTAGCCAATTTGCATATTTGGGTCACGTGACATGACGTGTTGATGACGTAGGTTCGTCACTTCTTTAGAATAAGTGTATTATATCTCTTTTATGCTTTTTATGCTCTGTTTGAAAGCCATTGGACGCAAAACTAATTCCCTTTACTCGACGAATACATCAAACATATATTCTTTGGTTATAACTTCTGAAATATTGTTCATAAGAAAAATATATCAAAATTGTAAAGATAAATATGATTTTGATAAACTATATATCTAATAAGAAATGTGAATTTTGTGTTGTAATTACGCTTTCACGACAGCAAACCTACGATTACCACTGGGAATTCTGGAAAAGGAATATTGTTTTTCACTTGGGATATACAATGACCAAAATAGTACCAAAAAGAAGAAAATATGATTTTAAAAACAATAACAAGCGTGAACAATAATATATAAAAAAATATGACCTTAAAAAAGAATATTTATTGAAATATTAATTTGTATGTGTATGCAATCAATTACCAGCATAATTGAAATCGTTAGAAGAATCGTCATTGAAGTAGTGTTGACAATATTTACATTATCTCAATAAGAGAAATTCCAAATTTTTATTATTAAAATCATATCTATCTAATAATTTGTTATTTTATCTTTTATGCAAGACTTAAAGCTATACATTCCTTGATCATAATTATTCAATATATATTGAATTAAATTCATCAGCAAATAGTGATTTGTTCTAAAGATTAAAAAACAAGGGAGTAAAAAGCAATGGTGTATGAATAGCCAATTTTAGAGAAGTGACTAACCTACGTCATCACCATGCCATGTCACGTGAACCAAAGCTGCCAATTTGCTTAAAATATAACTATTTGAATTATTTTTTTTTAATATTTAAAAAATTCATAACTTCTTTATTCATTGTCCGATTTTGCTCAAACTTTTTTTGATATGTTTGTCTGATTTTTGTGCTTTTAATCAAATTGCGTTATTTTTGGCGTGGAGTAACCGTTTAACCCCTATTAAAGTACTTTTTTTTATTGGGAAAAATGACCGGAGCTAAGGTGTTTGAATGGGTTTGTAAGTTTGTTTTTGTATTTTACTTTGCTAGCTCTTGAGCTGTTTCTATTCAGACAAGATAAAAATGAACAAGACACGCCAACCATCATCACCATAATGATAGGTGACATATCATACAGATCTGTACAGATCTGTATACATGAAACCAAATCTTATTATTGAGTGTCCATAATAGGACATACCATTTCTCTTTCTCTTTCCCTCTCATTCTTGTTTTTTTTTTAAGATTGTTCCTTGGTTTGTGTGTGATTCTAGAATTCAATAATTCACTAACCATCCACCTACACAATTCATTCAAACTTTTCAGCTTGGAGTGAAAAGATTACAACAACTATACTGATTCCCCTTTTCTTTATTTGTGGTGCCTCACTAGTCTACTTTTGTTGAATGTTGGACAAATTGTTCTACAGGATATTAGTCTGCTTGCTCAGACTGTATGTATTATTATTTTTTCTTTTACACATAATCATAATCATATTTATGGATCCATTAGTGTATTTTGTCTGAACTATTGTCTATTTTTCAAAACGAGTTGTTAATGTAGATGGCGAATACATTTCTGATAAGCCAAAATTAAAATGTTAAGTTGCTCAAGAATGTTATTCCTAGAAATAGGGTCAGAAGTGACAAGTTTTTGCTTGTATATATATATATATATTAAAAGACGAGACGAGACAAGCCTTGAAGGTGTGCATTAATGCCAATCTTGTTTAGTAAAACGTCCCAAATTTTCGGGGGCAACCTGCCCTCTTCTTCAGGGGAAAACAAAACAAGTTTTGGGACGTTTTAATAAAAATAAGATTGGCATTAATGCACACCTTCAAGGCTTCTCTCGTCTCGTCTTTTTATATAACCATATCCATGCCAATATGTGAAGATATATATATATTTATATATATATATAATTGCACATGAAAAATGGGGAAAAAAATCAAAGGACATCCGAAAAATTGCATTTATATTCTGTTTTATTATTTTTATGTACAATTCTATTATCATTTTTATTTTTACAAAAAGTAATGGAAAGAATAACAGGTTCAGCCATTTTCAGAGTGTTGGTTGATGGAGGCAAACATCCATTTTGGTTTGCTATACTCTGATAAAAATCTAAATTCAGCAAGAATGTATTTATCATATTTGACCCCTTTGCGTCATTTTTCCTCAATGAAAAGAGTCTTGGAGAAAGGCTATGTGTAAGCTGGGAAAAGGAGTGAGGGGTGAAAAGTTGAAATGCCTCTGCGGTTTTCCCTCCAATTCTCCCCTAACCAAAATCAAAAGAAATCTTTCTTGTTTTTTGTGGAAAATGTCCCAAGAGACTCTACCTTTTTAGAAGAGGGCAGATATATTTTTTACTATGGATTGCTTGTCTGCGAGATTTGACTGTTTGGAAACCACAAATATACCTTTATTGCAGCTTGCCACCTCGGTTTTGTTCCAAGTATTGGGGGGGGGGGAGGTTTGAACTGCCCATTTTGGGAGGGGGGGCAGTGCCATATCCCAAGTATATCTTTTATTCTAACCCAATCAACACTCTTTCTTCTCAATCTCAAGATTTTGTATACTGAGAGATACAATTATGACAATTATGAAAAGATTACAATTATTGACTGTAGTAAATAGGATTTTTTAAATAATTAACCAAAAATGTTTATATACCAGAAAACACCTCTGGTATTGTGCAGGGATAAAAGTGTTTAGCTTTGTACGATTTTCCATTGAAATCTAAGAAAGTGTGTTGAATTTATAACTGCAAAACATATTCATAGAGCTGAATAATACTATACAGAATACAGTAAAAAAAGGAAAGGAAAAACAAATCTGAAACAATATCTTATTTGACAACTAATTTGCATTGTGTTCCCACATGATATTTGAAGCTTCATGTCCCTTTTAACATGGATATATTAATTTGATTTGTAATATTCCATTTCCATACTTGACACATTAAAATAAAGAAAAAATCAACTTGCTTTGTTGGTCCAATAATCCAAAATAAACCACCTTTATACAGTGACATCATCTCACCTTACGTAAATTTCAGCGCTGCATATTAGATTCTGTCAATATTTACTTTAAATTCATAAATTTTGAAAAATTTTCCCACTATGAAGTGATGTTATATGATATCATAACTGAGGTAGACCTATCCCCTTGTTCAAATAAATCAGAAGAAATTAAATTCATGAAGGGAAAAGGTGACATTTAGGGCAAGGGTTAGTGAAATATTATCAATAATTATGTTGGGATAAAATTATTTACAACCAGGCAATAGAAATCAAGAAGGACCTGTATGCAGCAATTACATGCATATCAATCTAAAGATTTGAACATCCTCTTGTATACTGTGATGTTTGAGTTTATCAACAAATTAAAGCCCAAGTATAGTTTTGGTAAAAGTGAATATTTTTATCGCCAAATTTTGTCTTCAAATCTACTTAAAAAGAAACTTGATATCATGAACATGTTGTACAAAAGATTGTACGAACAATTAACAAGTTTTGGAAAAGTTATAACCTAAAGTGTGGAAAATATTTTAGCGTCGTAGCCCCCGACGCGAATTCAATATTTTCTTTCTTGATAAAGGACAGCTTCTCATGAACAGAATTGGATAAAAATTTCAGAATTTATTCTTTATGTATTCCTTTTTAGCATGCTTTAATAAAATCTTGGAAATGATTTTCTATATGCCCGATAAGAAGCAAAATATTGTTATAACCAAGAGAGGGCGCTAAATACAATTTAACGGTCAAATTCAAATTTTCAAAAGAATTCGCTTGTAGAAAAATATGCTATGATCTTGAAATGTGTTTAGAAACTATATGTCATGGTATATATCCCCAAAATTCACATTTCTTTAATCTTTACCAAAACTATACATGGGCTTTAATGAGGGAGTATAGTTTTTTTATAGAGAAATTCCTTTATCTAGAAATCTTTCTTGCATAGTTTGAATTTCACTTTTAAAATTTGTTTCGTCAAGTATGCATCATGAGTATACATGACAATGATTTAAAGATTTGAACACCCTTTTTATTACTATGGCGTTTATGTGTATCAACATTTATTAGGTTGTATAGGAGTTTTAAAGAGAAATTTCTTTAGCTAGAACTTTTTCTTTTATAGCTTGTATTTCATTTTAATATGACGCTCTGAGTGTGTTGAATAATTGCCCAAACTGACTGACGTAAATGCGAGATGTATGATCCTTCAGTTGATACATTTTACTTAAAATTTTCTCTGAGCCACAACTTATGGTCAGAAAGAAAGACCATACAGATAATTATGATGCAAAGAGGAGTTGAAAATATAAAACAATCTGATTTTTTTCATAAAAGAAATTTAGCCCATTCTCCTCCCAGACTGCACAGTTTTAACTAATTTTGTTGTATCATTTCTTATGACTCTTTAGTAGTCCACCATTTTGACTATATCATATTCATAATCATGTGTGCTTTTCTCTGATGTGTTGATTTTCAATAAAACGAAGAATAATAATATAAAATGAAGTGATTGTTAGGTTAAAGGCGACTGCGATCTCTCTATGTTTGCTTATTTGGGTCCATAGGTTGGTTTGTAAGTCAATGCACTCTCTTTTATCTTGTCCCAAATAATGCAAAGCAAACAGAGAATAAAGGACTCCAACAAAAGCTAATCAATACCAGATAGGTAATGTATGTTTAAATATTGAGCAGAGAGCTCATTTCTAGATTGCATTGTTTGATAAACTGTCTAGAATATGCATAAAGATATCAGCTTATTTTCATATCAGGAATTCACACTTACCTTCCATACATGTAGTGTGCAATCAAATCACAATTGAACCCCCCCCCCCCGAATACTGTATAAGCTGAAATTTTCGCGGTGGTTTTATTTTTGCTAATTTCGCGGTTATTGCCTCGTGAAAATTTCCACTCTGTATGATGCACATTCATTTGTGTACAAACACTTTCAAAAACGTTAAAATAACAACACGCCAATGTGTCAAACTGGTCATAAATCGCGAAAATATCTGTACACCAAAATATTGGCTTATACAGTATTATGAAGTTTTACAATGATAATGCATGTATAAATATTTTACTTGTATTGAGTTAATTACTTGATTTATCTATTATGTTTATTTATAGAGAAAACATTAGTATGCAAGCACTATTTTTCAGGGGATCCTTTGAATGTACAACTGCTAAGGAACAAAGCGATAACAGAATTATAGTTTAGACAAATAATAAACAGAAATAAATATAGACAAGTGATTTGGTGAAGAATGCAATTCAAATCCAACAAATATCGAGGCAGAAATGAGTGATATAAAGTAAGACAGAGAGGTGAAAAAAAATAAAAGAATGAGTTTCAAAGGTGAAGTTTTGCTTTCAAGTTTGGACACTCTTGACCGACCAACTCTGAAATGTCTAATCTTAACTTTTTTTTAGATTTTTCATATCCTCTCAAATTAAAAAGAATCACAACAAAATTATAGTGAAACATGAGAAATATAACATGAAAAGTAATTTTCATTAAAATTATAAATAAACATGTCAAATAAAAACCTGAAAAAAGTCATTTTAAAAAGTTTAATGGCTTCTTGCTCCATTCTAGTGCTATTTTCAACATGAAATCTGTTCCAAAATATGTATGAATAAGAAACCCCCTTTTTTGACAGACCGATGCAATTAAAAAAGGCAAATTTTTAAGGTTTGGATAATCTTGACCGAACTACTCTGAAAATATCTAACCTGAACTTTTAATGTAATTTTTCATTATGCCTCCGCCACCGTAAGATGATGCCGAAGGCATTCTGTTTTCGGGTTGTCCGTCCGTCCGTCCGTGCGTCCGTGCGTCCGTGTGTCCGTGCGTCCCTCCGTCCGTGCGTCCGTCCGGACCTTGTTACCGCAATAAGTTCAGAACTGCTTGACGGCTTTTGACTAAACTTGGGTCAAGTATGTATAAGCATGTGAGAATGAACTGATTAGATTTTGGGTTCAATGGGTCAAAGGTCAAAGGTCACAGGGCCAAAAAGTCATCCAAAATAGCTTGTTACCGCAATAAGTTCAGAACTGCTGTACAGATTTTGACCAAACTTGGCTCAAGTATGTATAAGTATGTGAGGATGAACTGACTAGATTTTGGGTACAATGGGTCAAAGGTCAAAGGTCA
>BQKZ01007288.1:9741-24446 GCA_036244855.1 Temnopleurus reevesii | reverse complement strand
CCCCCCCCCCCCCCCAATTCAGGCTTTTCATAAAGACACTAATTTTAAATTAACCCCTATTTTGAAGTTAAGTTATTTTGAAATGAAAATTAATTCCGGCCCTGTGCATTTCAAAAAAATTGGTAACAGGGGAAAAAGTATATTATCAGCGAGCTTTTAAAAATGAAATGGATGATACACGAAATGATGCCATAAAATATCAAACTGTATATTT
Source organism: Temnopleurus reevesii (assembly GCA_036244855.1). Classification (NCBI taxonomy): domain Eukaryota; kingdom Metazoa; phylum Echinodermata; class Echinoidea; order Temnopleuroida; family Temnopleuridae; genus Temnopleurus; species Temnopleurus reevesii. The sequence continues at coordinate 24,232 of BQKZ01007288.1, read as the reverse complement.
TAGTGAAAATGACAAAAATTCAATTGAATGTATTGAGGCTATCAATTCGTGAATTAGGTCAATACTTTTCTCTTTATAGGGGAATGTGCTTCGACGGTTTTGTTGTTTTGTTAGGGGTCCGTATGTCATTCAAGTAAGGTTTGTAAAGCTAGGACCGGGGTGCGCTGGTTATCAATAAATTCATTGATAAACTGCTAAGAAAAAAAATATTATTTCAGAATAGAAAAACTAAATTGATATGTCCTTGATTTAACCAAACCCAGGCATCCCGGTTTTGTGAAATGAGCGCCCATTGCTTGGGCTAATATGATTTATCCGTTTATAATTTGTCTAATTTAAAAAAAAAAAAATTATCACAGATGATCGGGATAAATAATAATCTTGCTTTTGACAAAATATGAAAATTTATTTATGAATTTTTTTCTTGAACCAGGGACTTGGAGAACTCCCTACCTGAACTTGAATGCTTATAAAATCATCTGGTTCTGCTATTCAAAGATGATAATAATTATACATGTGACTTATGAATAAGCCACCAAAATCCACAAAGATTTAGTATACGAGGGCGCGCATAAAAAGAAAATGAGAGAGTATAAAAACATAATAGCATATAACACACTGTTTAAGAAAGGCATCATATGTCTAAAATGATGAACAATAATGGTAATAAATGGAAACATGTTGGATTTTTTTGGCATTTTTGGTTCGTATCATTTTCCTTAGATCTTCATCATCGATAAAGATTGAAATTGACTCTGAATCGCTAGGTCTGTCGCCGATCGATGGTCAAATTCAGGAGCGCCACCTACGTTAAAATTGAGACAAGCGCGCCGAAGTTGAAGACGAAGCTCTATCTTGATTTTTTTTTTTCGTTCTAACGTCTAACTTTACGAGATTCTGATTGATAAGAAGTTAAGAACTAATATTTTACTGGAAAAGTGACGATTCATGTATGAGTCATCGATTCAAAGCCGATTATCATGGCGTAAGTAGTGAATTTTAACGGGATCAGTCCCACCATTTTGTCAGCCATTCAGCAGCCTTCGGAAAGAAACAGACAACACCGCCGCAGCAGCGGCGAGCTGTCGCGGCTTCTGTGGGGTCAACCCGTGAGAAACCTGTGCTTGTGGTGGGCCGTGGGTCAACTATGTTAGGAAATAGAGTGATTTTTTTTTGATAATCAGTGCCGTCTAATGATACTAAGACCGATAGTATACTCCGCCATATCATGCTGTCATTTCTGTTCGTTTTATAATTGGCGGCTATTGGCTTTGCTGTGTGCAAGTTGACAATGTGAATGTCAATATGATGTGAGTGGCCATCTCATCTGAGCTGAACTGAGGCTGAGCTGTCCCCAGCCCAGGAACTGACTTTTATAAAATGACGAAACGGGCGGCAGTGAATGGAGAGGTTGCAGATAACACATGTCATAGTGATGATGATGATGAATTTAGATTTAAAGGCGTTTCTCATTCAATTCTGAATATTTACGCCAATAAATATTTAGTACCAAGCTAATGCCTGTAATGGGGTCACATTTTTAATTTGTATACTTTTTCTAGAGCATTTTTGGATCGTGGTACTTAGCAAAATTTATCGCTTAAAATACAAAATTATTTTCTAAAATCTTGGCACGAAATGAAACTAGATATTTTAGGCTTCAAATATTTATAAAAATAAAATTAATTCACGAAAGAATCATGGAGATATAGCGATATCAAAATTCGATTGACGAAATGATCGCATCGCTCCTTGTTGGAAAATGGCGAAAATTGTCAACAAACTGTGTCATATTAAATCGTAGGCCCGGTTTTGAACAAGATTTACCATAAAATTGCTTCCATCTAAGATGCAAAATTTACAGTAGTTGGACCATAAAATATCAAGGAATCGAATGGTATGACTGCTTACTTACAAATTTGATGATTTCTGTCCGAAAATTGAAAGGATTCAGATCAGTGTCGCGAAACCAGTGTTTTTCTGCATATATAAATGCAAGCAAATCCGCTGATCTTTTGGCAATATTTTCATTGTTTTTGGTCCTTTTGCTAAGAAAATTTCTAGTTTAGGCAAATAAACAATGCTCTTTACAATGGTGATGTCAGATTTGTAATATTTCATTGATTTTGTAGAAATTCATATGATGTACAAATTAATATGATGGGCGAATTAATGTGACAGCACCATACATTATCTCATATCATTTGCAAACGGCCAATCTTCATGTCCGCTTAAATGCTGCCCATTAACATTTATCGAACTCATGGCTCATCGAAGACATGGCTCGAACACCCTACACCTCTCAAAATTAGTTTGACCTTTATGAAACACCTCTTTTTATTTTGTCATTGCTTCTCTGAATTTGCAACATTTATTATGATTGTGGTATATTATTTGTAAAGGAGGATGATCAATCTTTCATGTTCTCTTGTTCATCCAAATGAAAAATGTAAAACAGAGGGTGAAAACTTCTGGAACAAATATGGTGAGGAAACAAAATTTACCTCCGGTTGCAAATGATTATTTTGTGCATTTTCTTAATTTTGAGCCTCATTTATTTTTACATGAGAGTGAAGCTTGAAGTCTTAGCTATCTGAAGAGCTACATTTTATATCCATGGGGAAATATCTTAATTGAGTCAAGAACGCAGGTTTCCTACCCCGGCCCTAGTGCAAAATAGATGTACGAAATCAGGATGACTTTACTGTGATTTGATAACAAGCCACAGCACGTGGCTTTTGAGCTATATGATTGGTCTGGTAAGATCACACACAGATCAGACCACCCACGGCCAGGAAACAGATGTTGTGTTGAAGGACACGCTCATCATGTGGTCTGTTTCAAATTTACGTGCAGTTTGTCTCTTCAGCCAATCAGACAATAGGATTGACAGTTTTCTTACAATTAGAAAGTCTTGTTCTGTTTCTTGCTTAGAAAAAGTGTTTTCTTGACCTGATTAAAAGGTTCCGCATATTACATGTAAGAATGGTATATTCAGAAAGTAGATTCTTCCAGCTTTTATTTGGTGTAAACATTGTCGGGGCTCAGAATAAAAAGTTTTGCACAGTTATCGATAGTATCGACAGGAAAAATATCATGTTCCGAGTCATCCTTTCCCTGCTTACATTTCATATGTATTTCAAAATTTTCTATCGAAATTATATCCTCATCCCCCGGCGAATGTCATTTGCCATTGATGGTTAATTAAATCATACCAGTTTGCAAAATTTCAGGTAATAATGCCAACACTGTTCCTCCTGCTCTTATTCCTTGCGATCCATTCTTCTATAAGAAAGGAGATTTTTTGGTGGTGATTCTCTGGCTGTTCTGGAATCGGACACCGACATGCCCAGGGCCTACATACTTAACAAGCATTTAGAGTTTGGATTCTGATTATATTTTTGACATTGTATTTCAGTGGTATGATTGAAACTGTTAAGGCGAGACGTAGAGGGGCACAGGACTTTGAAGGATACTACAGCCAGCTGTGTGCCCTGCAGGATTCCTGTCCATTGACTGCAGTGAAGGCTCATCTAGACGATGGTGTCCTAGACCTGAATGCAGATAGGATCAGACAGCCTGACTGGGCACCCATTCTCAATGCACTACGCATCAATAGAAGCCTACAGTTCATTGCATTCAGAAGTTACTTCCAGAGCCATAAACAGGATGGTAAGCAGTGCTCTCACAAATTACCCTTGATGCAAACATCTAACTTTGCAACGACCAGACACCAGTAGCACCCCCAAATTTCCAAACATTACATCAGCAATAATCCAGTTTTGTTTAAAAAAAAAAAAATATTGGCAAGAGAGCTTCAGGGAAGATTGCATTAGGGGTTAAAACAGGGGACTTTGAAATGCATGAGGGGCTGGGGCAACAAAGTGCAAATAAGAAAAGGGTGAAAGGTCTTTTAAAATCTTTTGTTAAACCTTCATTTGAATACACTCCATTAATTTTCACAAACATGTTATGTAGTATTTTAAGTAGAATTTATCAACTGTGCATGACAGAAAGTCCCTTTACTTAGGTGAGACTGCTTCATTAATTCATCAATGTCTTTCTCAGAGCTTATTCCAATAGATTTGCAGGAGTAAAGGAGTTGATATATTTTCAAATTCTAAAAACTCTGAACATCGAGAGTGGGTCGATCCCTTTCAGGACCACTCACATTTTCAAGAAAGATAACTTTTTGTTCTGTGAAGCCTTCTACCCATTATTTGTCCAAGAGTTAAATGTTCAAGCAATTTTTTTTTGGTCATGTGATGATTTTATGCATTGAGAATGCTGCCTACATATTTTTAATTGTCTCCTCTCAACAGATCCAAGATCATTTTCACAGACCCAGGTCCGTCGACCTCCACTGGTCAGGTCACGTGATGTCATACATCGTCTTAGTATTGCACTTCGAGAGTGCCTAGCAAACAGTGAGGCTTTACAACATTTGGAGCTACAGGGCTTGCTGCTCAGAGAAAAGAATGTTGTGTCACTATGTAAGGTAAGCATGTGTCACATGGTTGAGCCATTAACCTTGATTAAATTCTTTGATACCCCCACAAACAATAGAATAAATTTGTTTGTTTGTGAAGCGCATAGAGAATTTCCCTAATTATTATGCGCTATATAAATTTCTATTATTATTATTATTATTAACACTAATAGTTTTCCCACTATTCATCTGTGATGTAGAATTCTGTCTGCGTGCATAATGAAACAAGTATATGCTTTCTGTGCCATATTGTTTCCCACATCAAATTTACCCTCAAGAAATTTGTTTTGATCTGAATTCCTGAAGTTGTCATCCAATAAAATTTATTTTGAATTATCTTATGTATAAACCCCAATCCAATATCCATTGTAAATGTGCAGGGTTACCAACGATTCTGAAATATTTTTATGTAGATACAGTGTATAATCTACAAGTAAGTACCTGAGCAAGAATTTGTTGTAATTAAGTAACTATCTCATTTACAATGACCTGTTTGGTCATTCACATTGTAATTTTTACTCTCATACATATTCTGGAATGATTACCAACTCTGGATGTACACTCAACAGCAGTTGATGCTGATTTTCTTTGTATTTGATACTTGTTTAAATCATGCAGGGGCTGGCAAAGAGCAGATGTATTCAGCACTTATCCCTTGAATATTGCCGCATAGGAGATCGGGGAGTGGAAATACTATGCCAATGTATCAAGAATACACCAACAATCGTATCTCTTAATCTCACTGCTGCTGGTCTCACATGGAAGAGTGCTGAAATGTTGGGCAAACTTATTAAGGTTAGTATACATCAAAAGGAAATAAATTGCATGACTTGGTTAGAATGATTTATTACTGCACTAACATGTTTTAGTGTTTTAGGTATCTATAGAATTTGTCAACTGTACATATATTAAGGTTTGTATATCTCAAGACGAAATAAAATGCATGACCTGGTTCGAATGATCCTTTAAAAAATTGTAAATGAAATCGGGATAAGTAAAATGCACGAGGACGTTCTGTTGTCTTAATGCAGGTAATAGCCTATGAAACTGGGTTGATACTAAATTTGATTTTGAAACAAGTGAAGTGAAAATTAATTCCTCTGATTATTTATCTTACATAGATCTATCTTTAGATTGAATCAAGCAATTCTTTTAAGGATTTTGGACGTATGCTGAGGGGATTGTTGCTGTTCCTGGGAAATTCCTTTTCACACTGCTATCATGTCAGGTGTGAAAATTGATAGAATGTAAGGGGTTGGGACTAGGAGATTTATCTTGTCTTATTAAAAAAAATCTAATTGTATGAGATTTTTAATACTGAGTCTTCACTGTATTACCTTCCCACAAAGCATCAAGCCACAAGGAGACACACAGAAGCATGGAAGGATAGCCTTCGGTATCGTCGGCCAGACCTTGACCGAATGCCAGGGATAAGGAGAATCACAATGAACAACAATCCTATGATCGATGACAGAGGCGCCAAGGCACTCGCTGAAGCTCTAAAAGATGATCTATGGCTCAAAGGTAACATCGCTTTTTAATATTATAGCCAAATGAATTCAGGTCTGACCAGCACATAATATTGAATAGCGGTTTACTCATGTACAATGTTACATCTATCAAACACCCAGTTAGCAAAAAGGAAATGCAAAGGAAAATTTGATCCTCTTTTGTTTACATGTTGCTGCTCCTTTTGGTATGGTATGTAATTTCATAAATGTTTGCCAATGAATCCTCAAATGATTGGAAGAAAGTTCATACATTCTGCAAGTTGCAGTTGATCAGCATGGTTGATTTCATATTTTGTAAGAATATGATTTTAAATTGTTACGCCACAGCTTTCTTGCAAGACACCCCAAGATTTTGCATGGAAACATCTATTGTTACATTTACTCTGTAGTTTCCAATTTTATTACACTTATGAGAGTGATTGAAGTATTGAGGCAAATGGTAAGAAAGTTATCATGAGTAAAGTTTACTTGTTCTTACATTTTGCCATTTAATTTTGATGAATTCAAGGTATTATCACTTATTTGTGTGTCAATACAATCAATTTATTGCATCATACCTTCAACTCTTGATGTATCCTCAAATGATTTTATATCCTCCCAGCGCTAGACATGCAACACTGTGGTGTATCTAATGCAGGAGGCAAGGCATTCTTGGATACCTTACATCACAATACAAGCATTGTTGTACTTGATCTCAGGAGGAATCCTCTATTAGGTCAGTATACTGTTAAATTTCACATGAAATCATTTTCAATCTCTCAGCTTAAATCAGTAGTTTCAAAATTACAACTATGTTAGCATCCTATAAAAATGAATGCTACACCCCAACACATCCAAAAAGGATGTTATTGAATATGAGGATGTGTTATGACTAGGTTTATTTCATTGAATTAGCCCCTGGCCTTTTTTTTTCTTATTGCATGCCAATAACATTTTCTAAATATCTAATAAGCATTCAAGAATGCAGAAATTTGTGTATGTCATTTTATGTCAAGGCTTTTCAACTCTATCCCAACTGAGATCTGTGTATATTTTGTAGTTATTTTATTTTTGTAGTGGTCATTCAATTGCTTTTTACATACTTTTACAAACAAGTTCATGATTTCTACAGCTTGATTGAATTATAAATATTTTCTCTATACTCCTCTTCTCTTTCTGTCCATCCCCCATGTATTTTTTTCCTTCTTCCCTTATTTTCTTTTTATTCTTTTTTTTTTCAATTCTTTATCTCAATCTTTGTTCTTCATTCTCTTTCTATCCCATCTCTCTTCATTGTTTTCTCATCCATTTAGACCAAGATCTGTTGAAGTCCATTATAGAGCAGGTCATGATAAACTCAGATGGGCAGGAAATTGAGGTGGGTACACTTATTTGGCTTTGAAATTAATGGATGGTTGATCATTCATCTGGAATAAAGCATCCACTATTTGAATAAATTTCACCTCTATACCACTGAAATGATTGCATTATAAACCTTGTACATTTATGAAATCAAATGATCGCCACAAGCAAAGGACAAGTATCTATTTTTCTTACTCTTGGTTCCTTGCTTCCCCCTTTCTCACTTTCTCTCTCTCTCTCTCTGGATTACAATTGTTAGTGACATGCAAATGAAAATTAATGTCTGCTGTATGATCTTTTGAAAATGCTTTTCATTCCTGTTGAACTACAATGTTATTTTGTGATTAATCTATTGATCTAATGACTGCACATTGTGTGTTAAAGCTTGAAATTTCTGTGTATTGATACTCAAACGTATTTTCTCCCTAAGTTTTTATGCAAGCATGAATATATTTCATTCAACTTTCTGCTTGTATTTACAGGAATATTTCCAAAACAATTTGTACAATTGTTCAAAATACAAAACTCTCATTTTCTTGTATCTGCAGTACAAATGGCTGAGAGCAAGAACCCCCAAGGACCCCTCATCGTCCAAGCTGAAGATCAAACGAAGAGGAAGGTCATCCTCACTACAGATGAGGAAACCAAGCAATGGTAGGATGAAGGCGACATCATCACATAAAGCAGTTGAGAGAAGGACTAGGTCCAAGTCTGAGAGTGGGGTGACTATTGTTAGATCTCAGACTGATGCGGAGCCACCGGTGACAAGACCTGGACCTGGCTTTGTTCCCTGGAGAACGGCTGCTCGGGCAAATCAAAGAAGGTGGGTTGTTATTCACCAGCTAAGTGATATTATTGTATGCTGACCTCTATCTCTCTGTCACTCTTGGCAGAGAATGGATAATGATTGCCCATGAAATTCCCACGTTGTGAAAAATGATGTGGCCATCTCATGAAATAAGCCACCTCTCTAGTCCCGTGCACATCTTTTTTTGTGTACAAAGTCTATGGAGATTTGATGAGTCTACCACCGCTGTCGAAATTAACGCAAGTCTATAGAAGGTTGGACTATTTCATGTGAATGCCAATGATTGAATAAATACAGATAACTTTGCTTTAGAGAGGTTGAAGTTTACAGCTCACGTTTAATGATTAACCACTCCCCCAAAAAACAAAAAAACTGACAACAACTAAAATGCCAAAACAAAACAGAAAAAGAAAAGAAAATAGAAATGCTTGACTACACGTTGGTGATAAGAAGGGCAACCTAACCAGAGTCGTCTGTCACTTTTTTGGTAGACATGAAAAAGCATGTAGTTTTGTATGATGCTAATTTTGCCCTTGTGAACAATTATTTGTATTTAGTTAATTTTCCCAACCAATAAAATGTTATTTATCAATTTTTTTGTGACTTCATTCTCTCAGCAAAAGCATTCTAACAGCTGATGTAGGAAGCCCAGACAGCTCATCCACACCCAGTAGAACTGGCCCATCAACCGTCCATGTTCATGTTGGTAGCTCCAGTGAGTTTGACACCAGTATGAAAGACAGTATGGATACTCAGACCCCATCTACAAGCACTCACGACGCACGCTATGAGGCTACTGTCAACCGCAAGATTAAACAATTACAAGTGAGTCAAACTGTTGTGACAGAAGATTATGTTCTGAATTTGAAACAAATGTGTCATGTCATCTGATGGTGCTTGGTGCATTTTTGGGTGGTTGATATTGTAAATTGAAATGAGATTATTCTTATTCACTTGAGCATGTTTTTGGCCCGTTTTCTGTTGGTGAGGTTTTACTTGAGACCCTGCGTAACATTGTGAATTAATTTTACATAGGTGAAAAAAACCCAATTAATTAAAAATGTGGAAATTTATATTCTTATCTTTGATTTAAGAATTGTAAACATATTTTTATTTTGTTGCCCAAAATTTTGTCCAGGTTGAATCTGAAGAGCTAAGACGCCGTCTGTACATAGAGAGCCAGGCAAGGGCCGCAGCTGATGAGCGTGTGATTGAGCTGGAAGTGGAGAACAGTCGTCTGAAGCATCAGCTGCAGCTCCTGGAGGCTAAAGGACCTACGTCACCCCTCAAGAAGGGACAAGGCAAGGAAGGAGAAGAGGAGAATGGAGAAGATGATGCTCTGCTGATGAGCATTGAAGAGTCCTTCCAGAAGTTTCATGGTTTCCTTGATCTACTCAGAGATGCAGGGTGAGATGTGTTCACTTTTATGCTGTAACTTTGAAATTTACCATCTTGTTGTGCAAATAGAATACAATTCAGGGTGTAATGAAATATGAAAAATACATGAATAATTATTACATCATTAGATGTTTATTCGACTGAAATTAAAAAATTGGTACAAATGATGTTTATATGCTCATGTAGAGATTCCCAAATGACATCTATAGAGTTGTACACTTTCCCCCTGCAAAATCTTAGTCATTGAATTATAAGAGCTGTAATTATGAACATTTTTCCCTGTTAATGTACTTTCAGACTTGGCCAACTCTGTACATTGGTTGGTATGAGCTCACAAGACATTGGCCATCCTGCAGTGAAATCCATCTTGAAGAATCATCAACCTTCTACTCAACCACAAAGTTCACACACATCAGTTACATCATCGGCAGCACCACCTGGCATCTACCAGCCAGGAAACTTGGTTTATTCTAATCAGTCTGTACAGCCAAATCTATACAATGCTTATGGAATGATGGGCCCTCTTATGGCACCAGGATATCCAAATCTCATATCACAGCAGCCGCAACAGGGAGCCAATCAGATGCCTCCATCTACAGCATCAGGGGGTGTAGCTTTTCAGCCTGTCAATCAGATGCCTTCTTCTACACCCACTAGGAATGTGGCGTTCCACCAAGTACCTGGAATACCACCCATGATCCCTGGTGTCTATCCACACATGATGAACGTATATTCTCAGCACATGCCAGGTGGAGTGATGCCCTTGATGCAAGGACAAATGCCATTGAATCAGACTGTGCCACAACAGCTGCAGATGTATCATCAACCACAAACAGTACTTGCCAATGGACAACCAAATTCTGCAGGACTTACAAAAGAAGGATCACATATGGCTCCACCTACAAATGGAGGATCGGGTAATGCTCCATCCAGTACTCCTATATCGTCAGCTGTTCAAACTGTTGTTCCTTCAGGGTTAGCAACAGCTTCTGCATCTGGGACAAATCAAGGACCACCTGTCACTGCCCTATCTAAAAACAAAGATATTCCTCCAGAATCCATGTCTAGTACAGAAGGAGTGTTCATCCCCAGTGTGGTGCAGATCTCTGGAGCGTCACACCTTCCTGATGATCCTAAGGAAACCAGTGAACCAACCTTACCAACCATTCAAACAATCAAGCCTGCACATCCTTCAAAGAATGCTGATATGGATACAGATGAAGACAGTCATCATGACGACCCTGGAAGCAGACCAGATAGTCCTCTTGCACTTGGCCAGGAGGTGAACCTTCAACAGGTTGAAGACTCCTTTGAGTCCGATGTTGGAAACATTAGGCAGATGACCGAACTAGACTTTGGTGAGAGTGTAGAATCGATGCCAAAGGCATCTGGTACCAAATACATTGAGGACAGTCCAAGGGTTGAGAGTGCAACACCGACTAAAGGGATAGGATCCCCAACCGAGTCTGATCACTCGGGGAGGGGGCCACCTCGAGGTGCTAGTCCCAGTTATTCTGAGGATTTTGAGGGAGGGGGTGATGACGACGATGAGAGTGAGATTGAAGAGGACCTCTTCAAAGATTCTGAAGGGAGCTTACCAGGTTTAACAAGTGATGAAGATTTCTAAAAGAACTAACCCTTTTGAAACCTTTATCAACATCAGATATCTTCCAATGCAACATATTTCAAGTTATTTCCTACACGTATTTCACTGCAAAGCTGGAACTAGTTTAATGAATGAAAATATTCTGGAAATTCTGTAAAGAAAATTTCAATTGGAATAGATAGTCCATTCTTTACAATTATATGTCAGCTTATAAAAGGGTGTAATAAAAGCAATTATTTAGGTATTGCCAAAAATATCAAATTGCAACAAAATTTCTTGCTGCAAATGTAGCCATTAAAAGTCCCCAAAAATGCCCATGTCATGTATGTTTGAAAATTTACAATTTGATAGCTTTGAATTGTTTACAACTCTACACTATACATGTTTAATATTTGCAAGCTTTCAGATTCAAAGTAATCACATTGTATATAATTTTTGATGTTTTACATGTTTTCTACCTCTGTGATTTTTTTATTATTGACACAAAATATGGACAAAAGGATTGCTCGAATACATAGACTGTTGATGAACATAGGAACGGCTTTTTGCAGCGATATAAATACGGTGTATTATTATTATTATATATTACACTAGTGTTAAAAAAAACTTGTTTGTATTGCCATATCACTATCAGAAGAAAATAAGTGATAGTACTTTGGATATGCATAATATTTGATGCTATTACTATTGCATCCAAATTAAGAACTTTCATATAATTTTCCAGCAACGTATAATGTCACACCAATGCTTAGCGGTATGCTTTAGCTCTGCAATATGAGCAATGTAAATGTTACCTTCCACTTTCATCTGGCCATAGATGTGACATGGGGCAGTGTGGCTGTGTTGGTTGTAACATGCCTCACTCTACCTGATTGCTTGTAAATGTTTAAACATAAAACATGCACTATAATTGAAAGACAATGTTGGGTACCACCTGAAATTCTAATTCTAATCCATGGATGTAGATCACATTCGTCGTTTTTTTGTATGTGCGTAGATCAGCACAATTGAAACTCGTCAGAAATAATATAACAAGGTCAGTATTGTAATGAACATGATTGGGGCCAGTGAAATTCCCTGTCTATTGGAACCTTGTTATATGAGGGCAAAAATGCAATAGAAAACAGAATTGGGGTAAAAAAAATTATCATCTTGGTATAATAGGAGCCCATATCAGTGCTCTTTATAAAAAAATTTGGACTATACTGTGTAATTATGTAAACAAGGAATCTCAGACTTTCATGCATATACAAAAAGGTGATGCGGCGACATAACTATACGCCCGATTTTTGCGAAAATAGTCTTAAAAGTTGTGCAAGACTTAAAAGAAAAAAGTCAGCGAGTCTCGCGGTGACATTTTTTTGCGCGGCGGAGCGATCACGAAATTTGTCTCCACCCACTTTGATCAGAGCCTTATGTCTAAATAATAACTTTTTTAAATTTCTTAAATTGCTATGCCTTATTTGTCACCTTGAAATTTGCCATGGCATGATCCATGCCTTTGTTAATACCTGTACTTGTTACTGTCAATATGTATATACTGAAATTGTTTTATATATGTGCAATTTTATTTTTTGATGATTGTTTTTCTTCCATGTTCAGCTGTATATAAATGTACTACCTTTGCATTAAAAGAGCCTTATTTAGCGCTTTTATGCCCATGTATAAAAATTAGTTTTTAGATTTCCTTTGTACATATGAAAGCAAATAGCTATGTGTATGTCACGCCTCTTTGACACCCATTCTCACCGAGACAGTGTTTCCTCAGGGGTGTTGTTCAAAAGTTGTAATTGATCGCATGTCAACTGCAAATCACTTGCAAATTGTAACTCACATGATATGCGCTTTTAACAAGTCACGCATGAAACAATGATTTTTATTAGTGCGTTCCGATCAACTGCAACTTGCGATCAATTGCAACTTTTGAACACACCCCCGAGGAAACACTGATAAGGCACATTAACTGTTTACAGTCAATTTGTCCTGATCTATTGTCTGATAGAGAACTATGACGAAAATGTGGTATATACCTCTTGTAAGACGAACAGATTTTTTTGGTAATCCAAAGAGATTTGACAACAATGTACAGGTAACTCTGCCTAAGTCGCATCTGTTGGGACCACACAAATCTGTTCGACTTTATAGACAAGTTCGACTTAGGCAGAGTTTACTGTATTCCAATATCCTACTGAAAATAGTACGCATTTTATTATATGTGAAGACAAGGGCAGACTTTTAATATTTATTCTGAGGCATTTAAAACCTCCACATTGGTGATGAGACAAATGAAGAATGTAAAAATGATACTTTCCTAGATATCACTGCCTCTGTCTAAACATTTTGAAGTCCCCATTGGATGAAAGAAAAATTGACAAAAGCATGAATGACACATAGTGACATATCTTGAAAATAAAGACCATCTTTATTCTTCATGATTTAAATACATGATAATCATATAGTAAGTTGACAAGACACATAAATAAACACATAACTAATATTAAATAATATTAATTCATGCTATTCTCACTTCCAGAGAAATGACAGACAAAATATGAGGTAAAATTATATCATGAAGCAGCTTCAGAGATGCCTACTGTTGTGGAATATGCATGAAATAAAACCCAATGTCAACAAACAACCCGCTAAACCAAACATAAAATATGGAAACAATGACTGAGTGCTCATTCATTTACTTGGGAATTATGCACTCAATTTATCAATATTCTGGAACGATTGGCAATTCTGCATGGTTGGAAACCATCGTAGGTTATTGATCACATTTGTTCGCATGTACATTTATTTCCTTGCTGAATGATTGAGTTAAACTGTCCTTCTTGTCATCCTTGCTTCCACGAGTAAACATTTGGTTCATCTGTATTGCTATTCACATTCTACATGTAATTCCTTATCCAAAGGCCATTATCTGTGATGTATGTGACAAAAACATTGACTTTTTGGTATAAAATCTTATATTGAAAGAGGAAGCATTGCATTTTGTATACCGGTATATTGTTCTCCTTATTCATAAAATGCAACTCATTACTTTCAATATGAGCTTTGACTCACCATAGCTGGTCATTACGTCAGGGATCATTGAACATGGATTTTGCGTGATCTGTGTGACATGTGATATCTCACACAAACCAGTCAAAATTCATTATCTCACAGGAGTCATGCAAAGTCCTAGACCGATAAAACGGGTCTATTTCGAGCAGGATTTGCTTCGCTGAGGCTATCGCCTGGCTACGCATCCTTCCTCAATAGACCGTTAACGCCGCTAGAGACGCCTGTGATGAAGATCAAAAAAATGGTGGTCGCTACCAAAAATCACGATAAAA
>BQKZ01007285.1:5000-18356 GCA_036244855.1 Temnopleurus reevesii | reverse complement strand
GCCTGTTTAGAGCCCACATGCGAAGAAACATAAAGGAGATACGTTTAGCTAGACTTTGTGGATATGTTTGGTTTGCGAATGACGGATACAACCTTTTCGAGTTAGCCAAGCGTCTCTTCTGTGAATGCCTGTGCACATGGGCAGTGTCTTTTCACTGTTATATATAATTTTACAAATGTTCCTACCTCAAGACACACAAATAAAGCGAAATTTCAAAAGTAAAAGTAAAGGCAAAAGCACCAAAAAAAAAAGGAAAAAAGAAGGAAATTATGATTTTACGGAATACAACAACATTGTAAAAAAAAAAAAGAGTTTTGTTCTTAATTTACTATAGTATGTTATCTATTTGCTAAAACGAATGATGTTTGACACAGTTATTTCTTATTTTTTTAATCTTTTCAGACATGTACATTTACGAAGCGGCAAAGTGATTCAGCTCTCTGGGTTTATTATGGAGGTAATATTCGTCTCTATGGTTGCAGTGGATGTTGTAAGAGATGGTATTTCACTTTCAATGACAATGAATGTTCACCTACCCCTATCGACGGAACGGTATACCAAACCAACACTTACTATATGAACCTCCATAGACATCGAAGTATTTCAGGTAAATATTTTCTCATATTAAAACAATAGATACAAAACACACACAAAATGGTAACCCGACAGATGCTCTGCGACGAATGCTCCTCAAAATGCGACATTTGCTCCGCGACATTTACTCCGCGAAAATTGCTCCCCCGACATTTGCTCCTGCTACAGTTGCTCCCGCGACAATTGCTCCCGCGACATTTGATCCTGCGACAATTGCTCCTGCGACATTTGCTCCTACGACGAATGCTCCTCAAAATGCGACATTTGCTCCGCGACATTTGCTCCGCGACATTTGCTCCGCGAAAATTGCTCCCCCGACATTTATCTTCTGTGACAGTTGATCCCGCGACAATAGTTCCCCCGACATTTGCTCCCACGAAAATTGCTCCAACGATATTTGTTTCGCATCTGGGCCCCGTAACATAAACGTTTGCGATTCATGAATCACTAATTTGATAGCGATTGATATCAATCGCAAGTCTATGGCAAATCATGTACTAAAGTTTGCAATTGATTGCAAAATCAAATAGCGATTAATCGCAAACCTTTATGTTACGGGGCCCTGGCCACAAATGCTCCTCGAACGACAGATGCTCCCGCGACAAATGCTCTCACGACATTCGTTCCTAGTGTAGCGACAATTACTCTTGCGACAATTGCTCCTGCGACATTTGCTCAAAATGTAACGACAAATGCTCCGGCGACTCTTGCTCCGCCAACAGATTCCCGTCAAAAAATAGCCCACCTCCCAGTAGCAATTGAATTAAAAGACGGAGACAAAATATTTTATTGGTACAGAATCTTTAAAAAAAAATATCAGATTAGGAAGCAAAATATACAGCAAAAAAAAAAAAAAAAAAACGATGAAAAATTACTTGTCGCTTATTCTTCCTTTAGTCTACTTATCTATTATAATTATCTTTTTTTTTTAGATTACAATTTATATATATTTTTGAGCTAAAGAGCTTTTGGGTAAAATTAAATTTAGAAAAAATGTTGTATGGCCAAAAATGTATAAAAATGCAAATTAATGTTTTGGGGGAATTGTTACTTGACTTACAAATTACATTAAAGTTTTTTTTTTATAGTAGTCCATTGAATTCAATTTACCTTTGGTTTATTCTTACGAAAAAGATCCTGCTCTTATTTTTGACCACATAATTACATGTTTTATTCAAAGAGTGAATGGATGGCAATTACTAAATTGAAAGCAGACAGAAAGGGCAGACTGACAAAAACAAAATTATCACATGACATTACTTTTGTCTTGAAGATGCATAATTCTTCAGACTGTAACCATTCTGGGGTAAGTCGGCATTGACCCCGAATACGCGCATACCCATTGAAATTAATTGTCGCTACTTGACATGCTTGAGGAGCAAATGTCGTGGGAGCATTTGTCGCAGGAGCACCTGTCGTTCGAGGAGCATTTGTCCAAATACAAAATAAATTTTGCTTTTTAGCAGACCCCTCTATGTCCAACCAATTGATTTTGTTGATAAATATTTTTTTGCTGCATACTGTTTTGTGATTACGGTTGTATTATATTTTAATTTGGAATTTATTCATTTGAACGTCATTGACATGTACAGCCAACATTTTGTTCTGATTACTATTGTATTAAATGTTCAAAGTGGAAATATTCTAAAATGAATGAAAATTAAATAAATGACATTTTGGGGGAAGTGGTGATCTACTTAACAATTTTTATCATTCTTTCAGGATACTGTCACACCATTGGTGCTGGGTCGGTCAATGTGAAGTTCTTAGTCGGAGACTGTTCTGGATATGGGAACTATGACGCTTACACGGGATGGAACAGCGCTTCTCGGATACTCATCAAAGAGGTCCCTAAATCACCTTATGGATATTAATCTGAACAGATAGACTCATCCAAACTCTTTTGGAATACCAGAGAATTGTGACAAGATCTATAATTGTTGGATCATTTATTTGTGACTCGATTATAAGTGTGACACTGCAGGATACAATGGAATCCCACCGCTGCCACCCTTGCAACGGTACACCGTATTGACTTGAATTCAAATCGTCGGGAAAATCACACCAAAGTTACAGATGAGTATATCATCACGTTTCTTTATGTAGTATTTAACATTGTGTTCCCAACGCTCTAACCATTCCTATTTCAACGTGCCAAATATAGGTTTTCCCCAGCATACCAGTATATTTTCTTGTTCTCAAGTGATGTAACAATTTAATCGGTCATTTCGCCAAAATCAGGTACTCACCCTACATATTCTGGGCGAAATCAAATGATTGAAAGGTAAATTGTTTTGAAAATAGTTTGACATCAACTGGGAAACCTATAAACATGATAAATGAAAAGCAATCGGGTCAATTTCTATACCACCCACTGGAACAAAAGCTATGATTGATTTTAAAGTATGAATAAGATGAACCATCGATCTTCTTCATTTTCGGCAAAATTGCATGGCCTTATAAGCAATGACTCTGAATGCTGCAAGGGCCATAAATACGAGTGGATTTGCTTGCTTTGAAAGCCCCATACACAAAGCCGGCATATTCGTGATTTTGTCTTCAATTGTGTATTGTATACTGTAACAGGTAATGTATATATACTTTATGTCATATTTAACATACTTTAGCAATAGAAAGAATTTGAAATAGTGTATATAGCAAATAATGTATAATCAACATTAATTCTAAAGGGTAATGATATAAATTTGTATAATAAGTTTGGCCCCTTTCATCCTACAATAACCCCATCCTGACTTTGTGATGTCATGAAGCCTGTTGATATTGTGCTGCAGACTATTTATTGAGCAAATTTGAAAACAAAATTCCCAAATGTACATTTTTGTATAGTCTCAAAAAAATCAAGGGGCTGGTTTGCATACGCCCCAATGTCAATTTGATTAAATTCAATTCATATCACTCAGAAGACCGCATGGAGAAATATGCTTAATGATAGATAATCAATTTATATTTTAATTTTTGTACATTTATGTAATTTGATTGTTGCACCATTATCTATATTGAAATTGTCGAATAGAGAATGATGATAATCATCACAAGGATAGACACCTGGCAGGAATATTTATTCTTTGAAATGCCAAGTGCGCCGTGAATGACTGACGGGCTAAAGCTAGGGTAATAATAATGTAAAGCGCCTTGAGCACTCAGCAGAATGGATACGTGCGCTATATAAATTGCATCTATTATTATTATTATTATTATTATTACTCCAAAGTGGTGTTATTTCGACAATGTGGTGTCTGAAAAACTGTGACTCTAATCGTTTTATACGAAATTTGACAGAGAATTATGGCATCTGAGGATGCTATCCCTGACCAGGGTTGTTGTTCATAAATCTTTTTGTACCCATACGCACGACTGAACGAACGACTGGTGACCCTTTCCTGCTTACAATTATAACTCTTGTTACTGAATCGCACTTGATAAAGGTTGACCAGTCGTTCGTAGAGTCGTGCGTAAATTTTCGAACAGCTTTATGTAATACATCCCAGGTCTGTTCCTGACTTTGGTTTAATAAAAGCTTATGATATGAAGTGAAAATTGTGTGCAGATAATTTTTTAATCATCTATATTGATTTATGGAACCCTTTAACAATCGTTGACAGAGACATTTGGCAATTACTTTACCTCTGCCTATTTAGAAAATGTCAGAAAGGCGAACATCCCACAGTCTTTAATATTACCATCAGGATAATATTGTCAGTGATCAATTCAATTGAAATTCTTCATTTTCAGCATGTTCAAAGTAACATGTTTTTTTCTCTCGACATGTTCAATGGAACCGTTATTTGAAGAAATCTTATCATTTCTCCGAACGGATAAATTAAGTTCTAGTACAGTCCAAAAGTTTGAGATTTCTTATGTGACTTCTTGTCAGTTATATTCGTACATCCATTGCATGCTTTTGACGAACACTGACATTTGTTATTTCTCTTTCCCCACAACGATTATAGAATGTCAAATAAATGACAAAGTAATATGTCTAGTCGTGGAAGATTATGTATATTATCAGAAATCAAATAAACATCAACCGACCATGTTGTAAATACCGTATGAAACGTTCAGTGTTGAAATTAATTTTTTCACGAGTGTTCAGTAAAATGCTGGCAAGTCATACTGTATTGATCCAATACCATAATCGGACGAATTTGGCTGCACTCGGGACGTTCTATACGAGTAAACTATTGATTGAAATCGTATTCAGTCTGGAAGAAAACTATTCACTGGTGTCTGACGTGTATAAGATATCGTTCCTCCATTTCTCGTTTTACAGTACAAACCAATATCAAGCATATATTAATAAATGGCGAATTAAACATAATATCTGCATCAGATTAGAAGAAGTTGACACCCTTCTTCGCCATTTTAGATTCATCATAAAAGCGCAATGGATTTGTGGACTTATAAAAAGAAATCTTTGAGATCTGCAATGTTGATGATCTTCATTTGCTGGTTCTATGGCGTCATACAAGTGAATGCATGGGGATCGGTAAGTGAAAACTTATTGTCGAAAATTCTTAAACGGAAAAGATATTTTATACTAAGGAGACTCTATAGTTATTAATATCGATTAATAAATAATTACAATTATACATGTTCAGTCTCATTTATATGCAAAAATGTGGATTTGCTACATTTTTTTTTATTAGAAAGAAGCATGAAAGCATTCATGACTGCTTAAGAGTGTTCTTTTTCCTAGATGATATGGTACATAGGTCTTGTATGACTTTATGAAATTTCAACCAAGTAAGGAGTGAAACTAAAAGGCCTAAATTGAAATTGATTTATCAAACTTCATTGACATAAAAAAAATCAATATTCTGTTCATATAAAGGAAAATACAATCATGAACGTAAATACTATATTAAGCAAATTATACAACAAGCCAAAAAGAATTTTAGCTTTGTTTTTTTTTTCACCATAAATAGCAAATTGGTCGACTCTACGAATCATTAGTGTTTATACAGTAGGCTATAAAGACTTAAATACAACACCCCTTTTCAAGTCTTCGTCTTCAGTCTGTAAGTCACAATTAGCACTGCTTTCTGAATTGCCTCCATCTTGCAGACTTGTTCTAAAGGTCTCCCTGGTCCAGCGGGTCCGCCCGGACCTAAGGGCCCTAGCGGAACTCCAGGTGATGGTGAACTCCTGGACTATAATAACTGGAAACAATGCGCCTGGTACTCTGCTAATGGCAATGATTATGACACCATCTATGTGAGTATTATCGGCTCATAGACGATCGATAAGATATTAGTTTCAATGTTCGAGCCAATAATTTATCAAAATATGGAAGATGGTTCACTTATTTCATGATATATCACAAACAATACTATTATCTTTTATATTTATTTCCCACAGGCATTATTTTACAGTACAGTACACCAATGCAGGGAAACATCCGTATTAAGCGCCTTATAGATGTTATTATTATTATTATTATTATTATTATCATTATTATTATTATTATTATTATTGTTATTATTATTATTATTATTTGTAGTAGTAGTAGTAGTAGTAGTAGTATCATTTATTTGGCAAATTCAAAACATTTAAATGTTGTCATTGTGATCATTATAATCATTATGGTGAATGCAGTATTGCTTGTTTGAATTTTACATAATTATATAGGAAAGAAAGTTAATGATAAAAGATATCCCTATTCATATTTATATAAATAATTTAAATGATGAATGGAATAATGACAGGTGACCTTCTACCGTTCTTTTAATTTTGACCAAGTTGAGGGCTCCTACCCGAGATGCTATGTTACAAACATATTAATGCTCATTCTAAATCCCTATCTACCGGTACCTTTTAAATTGTGTTTAATTCTGTACAACACAATGGCAAAATCTTTCATCTTCTAATTTGATTAGACATGCACCTTCACGAAGCGGCAAAGTGATTCAGCTCTCTGGGTTTATTATGGAGGTAATATTCGTCTCTATGGTTGCAGTGGATGTTGTAAGAGATGGTATTTCACTTTCAATGACAATGAATGTTCACCTACCCCTATCGACGGAGCGGTATACCAAACCAACACCAACAACATGAACCTCCATAGACATCGTAGTATTTCAGGTAAATCAATTGCTGATATACACTTTGAAGGCCGACTCACACCTTGGCCATAACAACAACATGCAAAACATAAATGGCACCCAGACTAAAAGGAAAAGATGATGAACTGAGGAACGATGAGGGGCTGGATAATAAGGAGTATGAGGATTGTACTAAAGATGTAGATAATTATAAATATTATACAAATAAAAAAAAAAACGTTTGAGATACACAACAGTATAACATGTGATTAAAAATATGTAAAAGACGATGACATTTAGAAAACATATTTGTCACTAATGATTGAGAGCTATAGTGTGCATATGTTAAAATACAACAAATTACAAAAACTATTATATATTGAATAGAAGTGTATATAATGAACGAAAAGAAGAAATTCGAGAATAACACCAAGAACAAGACGATGATGATGATGATGATGAGGAGGAGGAGGAACGTAATACGTGCCGGTAAAGGGACAACAGAAAGACAAATATAGCTGTGTTGGGTATTGTTATATTTTGACCTAAATTTCGGAGTTAAGATGTGAGTTCTCTATCAGAATTTGCTTTTTGTTTCTCTTTTTTTTTCATTTATAAATTTGCATATATTCTCATTATATTTGATGTAGGATTCTGCCACACCATTGGTGCTGGGTCGGTCAACGTGAAGTTCTTAGTCGGAGACTGTTCTGGATATGGGAACTATGACGCTTACACGGGATGGAACAGCGCTTCTCGGATACTCATCAAAGAGGTCCCTAAATCACCGTATGGATACTGAGATGAACACAAAAACAACAACAACATACTTTCTGAATCTTATTCTGGACAATGGACTTGTGGTATGGCTCTCAGCTATTGGCCGGTTGACTAATATATTCAAATTAAACCGTTTACCACTATGATATTTAGAATCCAGTTAGCATACATTATTGTTGCTATGTCGGGCAAGCATCGAGCAAGTTTTCTGCTTGTCGATAAAAATCTTTGTGTACAGAGTATGCATACAATTTGAATCTACTAGTAAACCCGCCATTACAGTCTGAGTGTGTTCTGCAATTCTTCGTGAACTTGTACACTGATATCTGCATTGTGATCCCACCGCTGCCACCGAATTCATATACTCTACGAACTGACGCTAGTAAATGGTGAACAGCCGGGTACATACCAGACACCGAAACAGACAATAAACCAGGACACACGTAATTGACGGGAAAATGGTCCGAGTGTGATATCAGATCAGTATTCCCTGGCTGCTCATTGGCTAAATGACGGCTAAACACCGGATAAGTGCGTGTTATCAATTAGGCCTATTCATTAATTCATACGTTTTTATCATAATCGTCGATTTTACTTTCATCCATTATCCCCTCCTGCATGTTGCCTGATGATGATCATGATAACATTGGGTCCTAACACGGAGATGGACAGTGAAAGTTCCTTTTCTGCATTCTATTTCCTTCATTTAGAGATGTTTTGCAAATGTATCTTGATGTCAATATCTTTTAATAATGAACAATGTCTGCAGCCATATATTTTCGTATGATTCAAAATCATTTTCCATTACATTATGATTATTTACACAATTCTATGATAAATCCTCTTGCATAAAAAAAGTCGCGTAGAAACGCATTTCATAAACTTTAGGTAATGTCCCAAATACCCTTATTGGAAGAGTGTGGAGTTGCATGATGATATTACCAGGAGCGGATCCAGCATTATGTTGTCAATGGGGGGGGGGGGGGGGGGGGGGGGGGGGGGGGGGTGACCTGGCAGGCAAAAAATGGGCTTTAACTTGCTACTGTGCCCCATGCGCTGCCAAACGAGAGGGAAATGCGGTTGGTTCGACAACCCCCTGGTTTCATTTGATTTTTGATCAATTCTCATGCATGACCATAAAGCAAACCAATCTTTAGACAAGTTCAATATAATGAAATGTAAATATTTGGATTGCAAATGTATTTAATTTATGCATAAGTTAGTAATGACAGATATTTTCTCTTTTTGACAAATGAATTGTAATAATCATGCTACAGATATTTAATGTAAGTTAATTAATGTAAATAATGCAAATAAATAATTACATGAATGATACATATATGGCTTTCCTATAGTCTGTATTCACTTATTTGCTTACTGGCCTAGCCTGTAAGACTAAAAATCTACATTCCAAAATAATGTTAGATAATTTCCTAACTGCAAAACATTTTGAAATAACTTTGACATCAATGGGAATTCTACATGATGCTTATGACGATATTTATACAATCATAAAGACAAACGTAAAAATGGTTAGGTACGGTAAAATCAAAGGGAATGATCCCCAAATTCAACATTTTCATCAGTCGCACAAAATCAGATGAACAGAACAAAAATGTTTGAGGCAAATTCAACAGCAAATAATAAGATTTTTATTCAAATCTTATGAAATGAAAATCAATAGACAAAGCGAAAATTTGATAAAGGTCAAACATCCAGAATAACCCGTAATTTATTCTGTTTATACTTATACTACACATTTTGCTGCCATTAAATACTTTAATCACCTTGTATGCATTACAATTTTGTTTATGCTTTATACAAACTTCCTATAGCATCTTTTAATGTGCTTAGTATATGAGATTGTAAAATTGATTTTATCTTCTGAATAAATTATATTATTTGACCACTGACTCGTTTTGCAGTATTAATTTGAACTAAATGTATTGTCACTAGTGAACCCATAATCATGATACCAAATCTACTATTTTCTCAGGTGTCGTTCCCTATTTTTTTCATGTCACCGAAATTCACAAGTTTACTTGTCCAATTATTTTTCCCTTCTTTCGTTTTGTTCGTCTGATTTTTCTGTTCCTGCTGAAAGGGTTATATTTGGCTGAAATTCATTATGATAGAAACAAGAAATAACCATTTCAGAGCATTGGAAGATGGTGAGTCCTGGATATATCGTTAAGATATATATATTAACAAACATCAACATTGCTTGGCTTTAAGAAAATGTGAAGGACGTCTAGCTTTCGATGTCTCTAGTTATAAGTAAGTCAACTTATTGATTTAACCATGTTGGTCCTGTTGCATGCGTATTAAGTATTGGGCTTATACACTGCGCATGACAGAATTGTCGAGACGAATCGAGACTACAATCAAATTATTGATTGTAAAAGAACTAAATCATATAGCTGTGTTTTATAAGTATACCAACAGATACCGGTTCTTCATGTCGAAGTGAGAACGAATCACGAATAATTATTTCATAGTATTAAAGGATTAATTCAAGTTTTAAAAGTAATTTCCACATGAAAAGAAAAAAAATCTGAACTTTTTAGCACTGGAACAACACTGAATCAACCCCTCAAAACACAATGGGCCAGTGGAAAACTATTTTAGAGAAAGTATCATCTTCTGTAATGCTGGTTGTCTTGAGTTTCGGGATCATCGGTGTCGTGCAAGTACATGCTTGGGGATCGGTAAGAATCTTTGAATGTTTTTCTTTGAAACGTAGAAGAAAAAAGTAAATGCGATGAAGAAGATGATGATGACGATAAGGAGAAGAAGAAGGAGAAGGAGGAGGAGGAGGAGTGAGGAAGAAGGAAGACAAAGAAAATGATAAGGAAGGAAGAAGAAGACGATGGAAAAGAAGAAGACGAAGGAGAAAGGAACTAGAAAGAGACGGAATCATTCCACAGATGAACAGAAATGATTTTGATGCTTGATGTGAATGATACACGTTCAATTTTGTTAACATGCGATAATTCAATCATCCAATGTTTTACTCTGAAAATGAATACTGGTGTTTTTTTTTATCTTATTCCGAAAACAAGCTTGGCATGGTTTTAATTAATTAACAAAGAACTATTTCAAGTTAAAACACTGATTTGAAAAAGTAAACAGCATTGTGAAGAATGCATACAATTAGAATTATTTTCATTGTCTCTTGTTTTCGTCAAGATTACATTATACCTGTTTTAATTTGATAGTTAGTGTCTTGTCAAATGAGGGCACATTTATTCAGACTGCAGAAAAGTGATATTACTTTCACTTAAATACAACTTAATCACACTAATATGGTCAATGAACCTTTCATTCACCTTATGGATAGAAATTTCATGCTAAAAGAGTGTAACGATTCATATTTTCTGCAGACTTGTTCGAAAGGTCTCCCTGGTCCAGCGGGTCCACCCGGACCACAGGGTCCTAGCGGAACTCCAGGAGATGGTGAACTCCTGGACTATAACAACTGGAAACAATGCGCCTGGTACGCGGGCAATGGAAATGATTATGACACTATATATGTGAGTATTCTGCAACTGTAAACATGAAAGTTGCACCAGATTTGCTTACAAACTCTATTAATTTTCAGAAATTAAGTTGACGGACCAGCAGTTTGTGAAATCATTTCCCCCTTGTTTCGATATCATCCACATACCTTTTGATTTGCAACTGTAGGTTTCGACAAAAACTTTTACAGGAAATGGATCCATGTTTCTATAGGCGCATTTTACCCCATGGCTACCAATTATTTGTGGGTTAAACGAGAAAACCTTGTGACGAATTGCTATAGTAACTGAAAAAAATGAAATTGGTACATACTTTTTCTTTTTCATTTACATACTCCAAAATCTGAAGTGTAAATCGTATTATTTTCCTATTGTGTGATAAAGCTATTGATAAATGAAACCTTTATATTTCGAGCCTTTGCATATGCGCATATTATTATATGGACGTCAAAGAGAATCATGTATGCGATTTGATTAATTATTTTGTATACGTTCATTCCTCGGAGTCATATTTACGGGGGGGGGGGGGGCCTAAAATGTCCGTTGAAAAGGGCGCTAAATTTGAACTGATGAGTTTCGGGGGGGGGGCAGCGTCGGAGCTAGAATGTAATGTTTAAGCATTCTTTTTTTTGCTTTTAAGCTATTTGGGCACTATGATTCTAGGTTGGTCGGGGCCCCGGGACTTCAAACACTGACATGGTATTTTCCTGGTTGATCAATATTGTAGATATTTGATGGGGTTTTTAATTCATGCCATTTATTTCATGAAGGTACTTCCTTTTATTCATCACTCCCTTCCTTGTCCTTTTGATCTGTTATCATTCACGATAAAATTACAATATTGTCTTTTCATTAGACGTGTCCATTTACAAAACGACAAAGTGATTCAGCTCTCTGGGTTTATTATGGAGGAAATCTTCGTCTCTATGGTTGCAGTGGATGTTGTAAGAGATGGTATTTCACTTTCAATGACAATGAATGTTCACCCACCCCTATCGACGGTGCTGTATAC
The DNA here is from genome assembly GCA_036244855.1 of Temnopleurus reevesii. NCBI lineage: Eukaryota > Metazoa > Echinodermata > Echinoidea > Temnopleuroida > Temnopleuridae > Temnopleurus > Temnopleurus reevesii. The sequence goes on along the minus strand of BQKZ01007285.1, from coordinate 6,390 downwards.
CAAACCAACACTCAGTATATGAACCTTCACAGACATCGAAGTATTTCAGGTAAATCTACATCATAGTATAAAACAATACAACATGGAAACACCCTATGCAGAATAATAATAATAAGAAGAAGAAGAAGAAGAGAAATACGAGGAGGTGATATTGATGATGAATGAAGGATATTTAACGAAGATGCTGACTTCTACTTCGGCTTTCATTGTTATTCACGTACTTGTGCTCATATTTTTCCTAAGTATTTATAGATATTATTGCAATTTGTATCTACGTAATATTTTATATTGTAACGAAAAGTCGCAATTCGGCTTTGAAGCTGTCGATGATTTTGTATTTTCAACAAATCATTATCTATCTGTATTTGTTCTTATACTCTTTATTTCATACCTAAAATGCAGCATGTCAACTAATATCGTTCGATCAGAACATGTTCATGACTAAATTTTTTTCTGCAAAATGTCAATCTGCATCCTTTGCTCTTTGTAAATTTGGCAAGGTTCGTCAGTTCTTAGATTACAAAAACAACTAAAAAAAAACTTGTACAGGCTCTGGCCATGTATCACGGAGATTATTGTAACAGTTTACTGTATAACATGCCTGAATCACAAATTAAGAAAATTCAAATGATTCAAAATTCTACTGCACGATTAATTACCTGCACAAAAAAGCATGTTCACATCACCCCAGTTTTGAAACGATTACACTTTAGTGAAGTATGATCCTCCCCGAAATATCAGATCGGCTCAGAAAAATCTCTTACAGTGCCCTAACATGCACATACAAAGTTTTATGGAGAGCGATCATTTTCTCATTCTACTCCGTCACTCTGGAACAATAGCCCATCTCATTAAAAAAACATTCACAATACCGAAATTTAGACCCTCCTTTAAAACCTATAGCACTATAAATGACTTAGTCCCAATTGAATGGCATCTTTAATCTCCTATTTTTTCATTTCTTTAAGCGCATAGAGATGCAATGGCAGTGATATGCGCTATTTAAGCAATGTGTTATTATTATCATATATCAATAATTAAAAAGTCCTGTTCAGCTCAAGGTTATTATATTTCTTTGCTTTCTGAGTCGTAATTTCTACTCGGAATAATTATGACGACATTAAAAATATATAGAATGAACTCCAACCGACAGGCTATAATCATATACATGTATATATACAGAGTGAGTAAAAAAAAATGTCCTCCAACTTTGATGACGTCCTGTTCAAAACATAAAATTATAATCCNTTCTTCTAACTAGGCTACTGTCATACCATTGGTGCTGGTTCGGTCAACGTGAAGTTCTTAGTCGGAGACTGTTCTGGATATGGAAACTATGATGCATCTACAGGTTGGAACAGCGCTTCGAGGATAATCATCAAAGAGGTCC
>BQKZ01007281.1:3744-16496 GCA_036244855.1 Temnopleurus reevesii | reverse complement strand
GGGGGGGGGGGCGTCCCAGCGCACGCCCCTTATTTTTCGGCCAGAAAAAATTGAAAGAGAAAGGGAAAAACGAGAGGGATGTAGGCGGTATATCACTCACTCTATATGTATATATTTATATATATTTAGAAATATGCTCTTAGATGCCAGGAAAACGCAGTTGGGAATATTTAATTTTCATTCTTTCCGGAACAAATCGACACATATCAGTGGCGGATCCAGGCGGGTGCGTAGGGGACGCACGCCCCTTATTTCTTTCTAAAGTGCTCTAAAGTTCTAAAGTTTTTTTTCCTAAAGTGCTCTTAAAATACGATTTTAGCTCATGATTTTTTTCAAGTCACTACTGTGGGAGGGGGCATGCATCTTCACAAATCCTCCCCCACTCGGACATGATACAAAAAGCCTATATTTTCAGATGTCATTTCCCATTTAGTTACTCCAATGCAGATATTTTGTGTTTGTCATTGAAACTTCTATAGTCATGTTTAGTTAAAGCCCTGGTCACATAGTGTCTCGGGACCGACACGATTCAACACGACTCTTTGTTCGCAAGGCAGCTTACTGTGAACTGAACAAAGAGTCGTCTTGAATCATGTTGGGCTCTATGTGACCAGGGCCTAACTTAATAATAATAATAATAATTGAATTTATATAGCGCTTTTTTTCCAGAGGATACGAAGCGCTGCTTAAAAAGACATATATTTAGCTACATTAAGAATTATAAAGATGGGTTTTGAGGTGTTTCTTGAAAAGGTTGAGTGATTTGGTATTACGGAGAGATGCGGGGAGACTAATTCCAGAGTCGTGGGGCCAGGGACTGAAAAGAGTTGAAACCGGCCTGTTTTTTAGATTTCGGGATCTTAAAGGAAGGGGCACAGGTGGAACGGAGACAATATGACGTTTTCTGCTGTTGAAAGAGTGAGGAGATACTTGCAGTGAAATGGGACACCCTTTGAATAAGAAGGTTCACTAATATATAGATTCATTTTATGTACCTTGTGACGACATTATTTGGTATGCAAGGTGCATTAACCGGTTAGACAGAGTTGAACTACACTACTTGGAATTCAGTTTGCATACATTTCTTGTTGCTATGTCAGGCAAGACTCAGGCAAAATTCCAGATTTTTAAGAGCAACTTTTGTTTATAGAGAGAATGCTACAGTGGAAACTCGGTATTGCAGGACTAAAAAACAATAAGTTATTAAGAGCTGGGGCCAGATTTTTACTTCTTCATTTCAGGAATATTGTTGTATCAGATCACTTTATAACGAGTTTTCACTGTATTGGTAAACCCGCCCATTTTGATCCAAAATATAATATAATGAATTTAGAATGAAACTTATACTATAATGCTTGATCAAATTCATCTTTTTTTATCAGATTGATAATTAGAATTAGATTTTTTTTTTTTCAATCTAACAAATTAACGATGTATACGTGTTTTAATGTAGGCTGTATAATTCTTGGACAAATATCAACAAACACCGAAGAAAGACGAAAGATATGACAACTTTGTCACGTATCTCGACATAATTTAATACAATACCTTTTTACAATTCCATTTACAATATTCATACATGATTATTTCATTTCACTTTAGCTCACATTATTTACATTTATAAAATCATCATAAAACCGAACATCTCATAGAAGTTTAAAAACTCCTAATATTTACAACGACGAAAGGAAAAAAATCTACAAGTTTTTTATCGTTCTCCATCTTCTACATATATCGCACATTTGCATATTTTTTTTATTAATTTGTACACAATCTTGACAGGTCTCTGTACATTTTAATTTCAGCGATTCTGAAATTGAGAGTTGTATGCAATTCATATGAAACACCTCTTCTATGTCACAATCATCCGCATTTCGTAATCCTTGAGCTTCGAACATTTCTAAAACTCATAGTAATAGGCAAAGAATTATGATTTTCATAATCCAAGATGTAAGAATCAGGACAAAAAAATGATGATTGAAAACTCGCCTGCTTTTGTGAAATGAACTTTGAATACCAAAAAAATTTAAAAAAAATATATATATATTATCAGTGATTTTGCGACTCATAAAGAATGAACAAGAACTAGACAGGTGATGGCGCTAGACCTATTACTTACACATTCAATATATTCGCGTCGCTCAGAGAACAAACTTTCCACCAATCAGAGAGCAGAATTTGCGTAAATTTTTAAGTGATTGTGTCATCAACGAATTAACAAAGAATATATAATGTTCTATATAATTTGCTAGGTTGAATGCCAAACCGGATCATTCTAAATGCCTTTGACTAATGATAGTTTGTCACTCAAGTGACTTGGAATTGATGTTTCATTAATTTTAAAGGTTCGTTATTTATAGTCTGTGAGTAAACTAAACAACAACGGCTTTCATGTCGTCACGTTGTACTGAAACATCGGCGTTGTTCCATTGACGATGTTAGCGTTGTAGCATGGTGTGAAAACTACGGTGAGATGAAAGCCTGGAGTCCCAGAGCTGCGGCATGCTGGCGCGCCTTGAGCCGCAGATCGGCTATGCTGGAACTCTTGCTCGAACTGGAGACCGACGCGCCCCGAGCCAGCATCGACCCCATGAGCGTGGCGAGGGGGAAGGCGTACGGAGGCGGCGGAAAGAACATAAACGGTGGCGCGTGGGTGAGAAGCGATGGCGGGGGGAGCGGGTGTTGGGGTGGCGCGGTCGCCGAGAGGGTCCGGTGCGGTGAGAGAGGGGAGGCTAGGGAGGAGGGGGAGGAGGGGGAAGGGGCGGAGGGGGATTTGATGTTTAGTTGAAGCTGTTCTTGTACCCGTTCGAAAGGCATCCTCAGTGAGCCCATGCTGAGATAGGGAGCTACACGGCATGTGTCAACCGATGTGCTGCTTCCGATTGGTGTGCCTGAAAAGAGACAAAATTATGAAAGTTGGAGTAAAACGTCGTAATTTCATAATAGAGATTTTCATAATGAGAATAAAAAGAGGGATAAGGTAATGACATTAGAATATGCGATTGCTATGACAACGATGATGAAATAGACGATGGTGATGGTGATGATTGATATGATGATGACAACGGTAATCATGACAATGACGATGACGATGATGATGATGATGATGATGGTACGTGATTATGAGGTTAATAACAATGCTGATATTTAGCGGTGTTGGTGGTGTTAGTGAGGTGATGATAATGATCATGATATTGATGATGATGATGATGAGGCAGGAGGGGATGAAGAGAAGGATATCGAGTCATAGAGAATAATGAGGATGGTGATGGTGATGATGATGATGATGATGATGATGATAATGATGACGATGTCGATGATGATGGTTACGATTATGATGATGATAATGGTAATAATGATGATTTTGATGAAGATGTTGATGATGATTACGATGTTGATAATGATGATGGTGATGGTGACCATGATGATGAGGAGGAGGCGGAGAAGAATGGTAGTAATGGTGATGATGATGATGAGGAGGAGGAGGAGAGGGAAAGTAAGGGTGGTGGTTTTAATGATGCTGTTGATACTTTCCAAATAATGGGCAAAATGCTGTTAACACAACTATCGACATGTCAAACTTATGGTGGAAGGTTAAAATTCGACCAGAACACCGACATATTTTCACTTTTATTGGTTTATCCAATTTATGGTGAAAATGTAAAATTCCACCAAAAGTTGTGTGGACAGTATGCTGCATAATCTTCACTTGGTTAACTTTTATCTGATGTCTTAGCGATTATACACTAAGTAAACCTGGCCGCACTATTAATGCGTGTTTAACACAATAACTTTATACCCATCTTCTCTTCTTCCTCCTCTTTTTTCATCATTTGATTTACTTTTATTACTATTATCATTATTATTATTATTATTATTATTATTATTATCATTAATAATATTATTATTATTATTACTAGTTATTTATTCATTCATTATTAGTAGTAATAGTAGTATTTCTTCCTTTTTTGGTGAGGGGGGGTTTGTGTCTTTTTTTTTTTTTTTTTTTTTTTTGGGGGGGGGGGGGGGTATACCCTCCTCAAGTCTCCGTTGGCTCATCTAAATACATTTCGGGATCCGCCCGTATGTTGCCTATATAGCATTGCTTGGTAACCCTTTACTCAATATCTTAAGATCGTAAACCAAACAAACCTGGCCGCACCATCCATGCGTGTTTAACACAATAACTCTACCCATCTCCTCTGTTCTATCCTCACTTTGTAAGATTAAAATGAGATCAGGGAGCACCCTCTTGTCATCCTCATCACTTAGCTGAAATCTAAGGATTTGAGCTTGTCACCCACCATCCTATGATCCGAGATTTTCCGTCCCCCATTATTTTGCGCGCCAAATCAGAGTCATGAATTTAGTTTGTTTGTTTGTTCGTTTCTTTCTTAAATTATTTACCTATTTATCTGTTTATTTGTTTGTTCGTTTGTTTGTGTGTGTGTCTGTGTGTTGTTGAGTAGAGGGGTCCCTCGTCAAGTCTTTGGTGGCACATCTAAATACATTTTCAAACTCGGGATTCGCCATATTCTTAGAAGAGTCAAAATTTTCTCAATAGTGGGCAACATACTGTCCACACAGCTTAAAAATATCTCCAACTTATGGAGGAATTTTGAAATTCGATCGATTAATGAAGCCGGACAAATTGTTTTGCAGTTATTGGTATGTAAATCCAGCGTATGGTGGAAATACAAAATTCAACAAAAGTTAACAATGATGTTGCCTAGTGTTTACTGGGTTAACTTTTATCCGATGTCTTAAGAGCGATTACGCTAAATAAATTTGGCCGCACCATCCATGCGTGTTTAACACAATAACTCTCCTCTTCCTCCTCACTTTGGAAGATGAAAATGAGATCAGGGAGCACCATCTTGTCATCCTCATCACTTAGATGTAATCTAAGGATTTGGGCTTGTCACCCACCATCCCATAATCCCAGATTTTCCGTTCCCCATTTGCGCGCCAAAATGAGTTGGGCCGGTGATAATATGCGTGAATAATACGCGTCGCGCGTAATCACGATGGTATTGACATTGCGTTGCGCTTGAGTTCGTTTAAGGCCGACTCACACCTTTGCGTGTTTAGTCTGCGTTGACCCAGCGGCTTTGAAAATTAAAAACGCTCCCCCAGCGCAATATACACGCTGATTAGACGATGGACCGACGTTTGGCTTGCGCTCAAGGATCGTACGCTGAACGTCAGTCCAACGTTTGACCTGCGGCTTTATGCCACCAGGGAGCGTTTTGAATTGTCAAAAACGCTGGGCCGACGCAGGTTAACAACGCAAAGGTGTGAGTCGGCCTCTACGTTGGATATCCCAAGGTGTTTGGTTGGTGGGTGAGACAGTATAACAAGATATGTGTGCTTCTCACAAGAAGCTCTTTAATTCAATGAAAAAGAATAACTGTACAGATAGAGAGACATACAGGTAGATAGATAATGAATATAACGCGATATAAACTATTTCCCGAAAATAAAGAGGGTCATGGGACAATAGATCCATATGACGTATATTGAACTGTGCAGACACAACAATCACAAGCCGGTTCCCATTTGAATAGCATTACAAAGGAGCATTGAATTGACGCTCGATTATATCGTGTTATATAGTTTGTAGATAGATAGATAGATAGATAGATAGATAAAAGTTAATGAATGAATGCTTGATAACGAATTTTTTTTTTAAAGATGTGTAGACAAACAATAACGAATGAATATATACATGAATGAATAAATAGATTAATCAATTCATTAAAAACTAATAGATACAATATTGTATGAAAGCAAAAGGAGAGGTCAGAGGGTTTATTTGCAAAATTACAAAATTATTATAACAAAATATCAAGCAATGTTTTTCGCAACCAAATTAATTTCTTCTTTCTCACATGGCACTTTGAATCAGGGAACATATTCAATTAAATGCTGAATTACAGTACAAAGAAAGTGCAATATCATTACATTTTCATAGTGCAAACAAATTTTATCAATAAAAGAGCCCAAAGTAGAATGAAATCAACAAAAAAAAGGCACGAAACCAGAAAATTGGAGCTCTTTATCCAGACATGTGTAATTATTCTATTTTCTTTTGAATTAATGATAACAACATACGAATATAGATCACAGTACTAGCTGTTGGCAGTTAAAATAATAATGTCATAAGAATTAAAAAGCAGTAACACACTGCTTCAATTATGCAGTTAATCAACTTGCCATTCCTTTCAAAAGCACATGTCAAAAGCGATTAGTACATAAACGTCAACCGAGTTACAGAAGCGCATTAATATCCATTAACACATTTTGCACTAAAAAGCGCACAAAACCTTGATTGCATGTAATTACTAAATAATATAAATTAGACTTCAAACACCAATTCAACACAAATCGCTTCATAAATGGACAATAGCCCTCGGTGAGCAATTTTCGCGGCGTTTCGTTGGGAGAAAATTGAGAAGGGGTGAACGTCTGCGATTTTGAGTGAGAGAAAATGGAGGGAATTTGGGCACAGACGGGGTGAAAAATTGCCGCCGAAATACGAGAAGGGGTGCATGGAGAGCGTCGCGTATACAGAGAGTCGAGTTGAAACGAGAAGTATCGAGGAGTGTGCGCGTTTTAGGATTTCAAAAGTTCCCCGTCTTACCCTGGAGTAATAATTATAAGTCGATGTTGAAATCAGGGTTTAATTATACGAACATATTGTGAATTTGAAAATACAATAGTAAACAAGATAAATAAAATAAGTTATCAGCCAGAGTTGTGTTGCCATCCCCTTAAGTCAAAACTGTAATGCATTGCAAGTTATAATACTTTTGTTTCCTGTTATCGCTAGAAGATTTTTTTTGTTGGGGGGGGGGGGTGCTGAGAAGTTGCAATTACAAATCAAGTGCAAATCAGGTGCACGCTCTTTCATTTGATCACTTTATCTGCTTTTGAAATGATTTGTATGAAACAAGGCTTTTGATTGGCGCTTGCAACAAATAAAATCGATCGCAACTTTGAAGCAAAACGATAGGTAATCAAAGAAATCTGATTTGATTTGAAGGTGCATTTGACTTTTATTTTTCAAATGCATCGCTGTTCTCTAATATGTTTTGTATTTGAACTTGCTTGATGTGATAAAACGATCAACATAATATTCTTTTTAAATCACAATTACATGACAATATTTGTTAGTTGTAAAAGCCATATTTTATCGTCATTTCCATCTAGCATATCACTGATTGTTTATTGCAGACACGCGCCATGCAGAAAAGAATCCGAATTCATCTCTCTTTTTTTGTTTGATAAACGGATGACGTATATTCAATTCGTATTCACTTTGATTCCGTCAAAATAATATTCTATTTTTTTTTATTATTTTTTCTCAGGAAATCTTTCGGGAAATCAGACCAGCTTGATTTTAAAAAGCAAGTTTTTTTTTATTTTCATCGATTCAAACCGATTATCAAATTGTCTACAAAGAGAATAAATCTACGTCAGAGAGTTTGTTTCAGATTGTCAACGCAAGCATTATTGTGTTCTAAATTTAACAACGCTATACAATAAAATCAGGAGATAAATCGATTAAAAAAAGTAAGTCGGAAAATAAATGTATTTGCGCCATTCTTGTCGGCGATGTATGATTCTAGATAAATGAAAATCTCGTGTCCTAGTAAAGATAAAGTACAAAATTATATGAAAAATTAATCTGAGTCGACTGAAAATAATATCCTAATTTTTTTAAATTTGACTTTCCATGAAATGAAAAAGTTTTGTTGAGTCGATTATAATGCAATTGTACATTGATACTGCTACGTTTTTAATTTAGCAGTATATAGGCCTCTATATACGATGAGATACCAAAATGTTGGAATATAAATCCAATCGTTTTGTAATACGAGTAATATCAATTATTTTGAAGACATGTTGCTTTTTATAGAAACACAAATTGATGTTCTAATGTCTGGTGTTGCATGCATGGCAATGTAGAAAAACACTAAGTAAGAAATGCATAATTGTTTTCAAGGAATTATCAAAGAAAAATTATATACTTATACGGCATTTAGATAGTAATGGGCTTAAGTATACATGCGTAGATTATATCACATAAATTGCCAAACAAATGTGATCAAATTGATTCGTTTTCTGAAAGAAATCTATTGTTATTCTTTTAAAATAGCACATGCATTATTATCACTTGACGTTCTCGATTATGAGATGAGACCCATTAAATCAATGTTCCCTTTTTCAGTCGAAAACCTTCGCGATAGAAAGAAGATCAAATCATGGAAACTAAAGAACATAAGTTTACCTAATCGAATTCCCAATGAAGGAACAACAATCTTAGGTTTTAAGCAGCTCACTTTATTCGCCGTCCACCCGGGGATATTCGGATGTCTTTTATGGAGCAAGCGCGCGTCATTCGCGGGTCGATGTAATTATAGGAAGAATCTGCAATAACGCGATTAACTCTACATCACCCTCCAAATAAGAAAGCTGCGATTAATCGAAGAAAGAAAGAAGAAAGGAAAACAAATTAGGAACGATGAGAGAAATAAAACAAGAGACATGGAGCAGGACTATAGGGGTTGTAATCTAGTTATCTCTCCACCGGATGACTGCCGGGCCGCGCTGCCGCAGCGGCGGGCGATGAACGCATCACCGTCCCGCTCCGTTTTCCTCCGAGACGGCCGGGTAATTGGATTAGCCGAAAATTTAATGGTGATATAATGGGGGCTTAATTGACACAAAACTCACTTAATCGTCGGGGCAGAGCGCAAATTGATAGAATCAAGGGGTAAAATAATCCGCTGCCGATAAATTGAAACCGTTTTACTTTATTTCTTTCTCTCGCATCTCACCTTTCCTGTCTCCCCATCTCTCCCCATCTCTCTCTCTCTCTTTCTTTCTTTCTTCCATGCATGTAAGAAGTATACATTTGTATCTTGTTACATTCTTGGACCGCGTTTTTCTTTTATGGCACATTATTCATTCTTATCAAATTTCACCACCTTCTCCTTTTCTCTCTGTCCATCTCGCTCCCTGTTTCTCCCCCCCCCCTCTCTCTCTCTCTCTCTCTCTCTCTCTCTCTCACCCTCTCTCTCTTTCTTCCTCTCTCTCCTTCTCCCTCGCCATCTCTTCATCTTCTGTTTTCCCAACTTGTAACAAATCTCGCACGCCGGACCCTCTAAACGAGATTACAACGCACGCATAACGAGATTATACAATTTGACAAACCAATAAGGCCGCTATTCGGGGACTATTACCAACAGATTAAAGAGCCCCTTAATGAGATCATCGGTGGAAATACCGTATTGTTTTCCAATATTGAATTTATCAAGCCCCCATAGCCACGGGCCCTGGGGGACTTTTTGAGCATCGATTTGAAGTGATTTTGTTTAACTGAAATTTTGGCGGCACGACACCCCCCCCCCCCCTCAACCCAATTTCTAACTTAACACCCCTTGTCTCGATTAATCCGTCGAAGGCGAAACCGTTTTTCGCAAATATATATCACAATTTTAAAGACACTTGAACCTCTGAAATTCGCAACTTATTTGGGGAAGATTGAATTTGTGATGGGCAAATCTAATTTAGAGTTGTTGCCTCTTCGATATTGCAGCAAAGCAGCGATTTTCTCCTTTATTTTCCAATTTCTTTATTTTCTTCAACTAGACCAAGTGTAAGTAGATTGCACAACACTATAATGCAAATTTGAAATGCATTAAACTGAGTAGACCACTTGTATTTTTAAGTATGAGAGTCTAATGAAAAGGTATATTTCTCTAATCTTTATAATCTATAATCTTTATTATCATATTATACACTGTTATTTTAGTGGTATTCTATATACTTTCAAATATGAATATGAACATAACCCCCAGAAATATTGCAACGAGCATTTGAGTCCTAAGAATGGTCTCAACATGAAATCCACGTAACCCACGGTAAATTTAAGGGCCGGGGGGGGGGGTGGCTCAACACGCAAATAAAAAGAAGGGGAAAAAAAGAAAGAATGAATGTGTTGGTATGGCGTTGTTCACTAATATTTTACTCAGACTGTCCGTATTTACTGTTCTTAATGTATAAAAGTAAATTTATGAAAGACATCACAAACAAGCCAGAGAGAGACAAGGCAATCAAACAACATACAACAAAATAGGTGAATCATAATGACCACAAGTTTTCAATTAAAATAGATAAGAAAACACTTCGGTCCGAAATTCATCCTTGCAGTCACCCACATGTTACTTGAATTGTGGACCAAATATACTTAAATTTTTTTTCCGACAAGCATACCCCAAAACGGTCTTTACAAATGTGTTAGCCCCTTTTGATTTATTTTCCCTCGATTGAATTTTGTTGGGGTGCCCCCCCCCCCCCTCCTCCTCCACTGACTACTCGCCTGGTATGTGCGTAATCAAAATGTGTGTAATATTGTGTAAACACAGGCAAATTCGACCAAAAATTTGTGCACAACATTTTCCCCAGAAAACATAAATGGTTTAGTTAAAATACTTGTCAAGTCTTAGAAGGTCATGGAAACTTCAGCAAAAAAAAAGAACACGATAGCAAACGCTGAAACGACCACAAAAGTACAGCAACGACAAACATGACAACCAAACAGCAATAACAACAAACAACAAAACAACTAATTCTCAAAGACCATAGTTTGGGAGCCATCACACGCAAATTGTAATAGTGTATCTACGGCAGATGGGAAAATACTCTCATCCAAAATTCATTCAGTCGTCTATTTTAACATTTCCTTCTGCATTCTTTAAAGTTTGGCTGAAAAGTTCACCCAACAATGGGCAATAACATAATACTGTCCACAAACCTATTTGATAGAAAGATATTCAACATTATTTATTGTGGATTTTCGCATGGTACAAAATCATCCCCCTTTTTTAATCGCAAAATCGCCGGCAAGAATCGGAATGTTATGTTTTTAGTTTGATTCTGTTTTTTTTTTTTTTGGCTTATCAGAAAATTCTTCAAAAATGTACCCCAAATAAAAAAAAAACAAAAAAGCTAGCGATGGACCTGAAATTTGTTTAATCCGATATTATTCATTTAATTCAATATAAATGACAACAATTTTCATTTCTTACCACTATGGTTCTCTTGCTTCCGGCATTTGGCGCGTCGATTCTGGAACCAAACCTATGGGGGGAAACAAAATAACATCGAATTAAAAATAGTGGCAATTAATTATTGAAAATAATTGCTGCATTCAGTGTGACACATGCTTTGAGTTTTGCTACTAGATTACATTGCAAACATTGAAATGTAGACAACGTCATTTGAAGAAAACCCCTATAAGATTTATTTGAGTGAAACCGACACACACAAAGATCAGCATAATACAATATTAAAGTTTTTGTGTGGATTTTATCAATTAAGTAAATTTGATGAGACATGTTGTAGGTCTTAAATCCATTCATTTCATTTATTTATTTACAAATATTTTTTCAGAGTAGCCTGATCATCGATTGATAAAAAACACAATACCAAGGCTAAAAAGAAACAAGGATTGAAGTTCGCATACGGCATGAACGCACCATCATCATCATCGTCTTTTTCTTCATCATCATCATCATCATGATCGTCATCATCCTGAACCATAATCATCACCACCATCACCATACTTATTTTCACCAATCATTCCCAAAATAAACGAACTCGTGCTTTGATAAGACATGTGATATGTCTTAAATCCATTTCTTTGGTTTGACGTTTGCATAAGGCATGGCATCATCATCATCATCATTATCGTCATCGCCGTCGTCATAACCACCACAATCACCTTCATTCCCATCACCATCACCATACAACCACCGTCATCGTCATCATCACTATTGTGAAGTATCGCCATTGCATCGTCATCATTACTATTACCACCAACACCACCACCACCAACAACAACAACAACAAAGTCAATGATAAATCATTATCGTCAACATCATCATCAACATGCACCACCACTACCAATACCATCACCAACACCATCATCATCACTTATTCACTGCATATATACCTGAACTCTCGCTTACGAAATTCCCAGTTTCCTGCTCAACTCCTCTCTCATAAACGCATCACGATAATGAGTCTCAACCCCCCACCACCACCGTCATCATTATCATCATCATCATCATCATCATCATCATCATCATCATCATCATCATCATCATCAACATCACTACCAACACCATCATCATCATCACTCCACCACCAACACCATAATCATCATCACCACCACTACCACCACGACCAACACCATCATCATCATCACTCCAACACCACCACAATCATCATCATCACTCCACCACCACCATCATCATCATCATCACTATCATCATCACTTATTCACTGCATACCTGAACTCTCGCTTCCGAAAGTCCCAGTTTCCTGCTCAACTCCTCTCTCATAAACGCATCGGGATAATGCGTTTCATCGAACAACTTCTCCAGCTCGCTCAGCTGCTCCGCGGTAAAATTCGTCCTGCTCCGACGCTGCTTCAACTTCCCAGCCGCGGCAACCGCAGCGCTCGACGCCGCTGCGGTGCTAACCGCCGACAAAATCCCCTCCGCCGACATCTCCCCCGGCGGTAACAGCGCGGTTGACGGTGATATCGAACCGCAGCGATCGTCCGAATTGTTCGACGCTGGAGAATCGCGGTCCGCGTCGCTGCCTGTTCTCTCAAGCGGGACGACGCCATCGTTGATGTTGATCGTGACTGGGATCGATATATCGTCCAGGGTGGACGC
>BQKZ01007280.1:0-30113 GCA_036244855.1 Temnopleurus reevesii | reverse complement strand
AATTTTGACTCATAAATATCATGATTATCCATTTTCATCTGACATTAATATATATTACGTTCATGAAATATAATCTGCATGCGAATAATGTTTAGGAACATATTATACCTTTATCCCTTCTTGTAATGAATCGGATATAGATTGGTAGAAATATTTGGAAGTCAAGATACTCCTTTCAGCATAGATACGTATGTCTTGAGTGGATGCGTTTTTATGAAATACGTCCATGGAAAAGTTCAATTCAATTCAATTCAAATTTATTCCATATTCAAATAGATAAAAACACACATAAAAGTATTTACAACAAAAACATAATATCATACATAACAAATATTAACATCAGAGTCATTATCAGTTTTGCGTTTGCATGATATAAGAAAGAGAAAGAAAGTTTAGGGTGAATATAGGGGAAAATGATTCGAATGATTCATCAAAATAAAGCACAGAACGAGCTAAAGTACGGTTGTACTTAGTCATGGCTGGACGATTGTGGATAGAAATCGAGAAAAGGATTAGAAAGTGGAAGACAAATACTAAACCCAAGATAAATAGCAGGAGGGGATAGTCCTTCAATATGTTTTATTGTCAGTGTTTGACGTAAGCATTTAGGGTGGAGATTACAGGAAATTAAACCCGAGGCCGGGACAATATTTAGGCCTGATTGACATTTCTTTGGCAACATCTTCTCTCTCCTTTTTCCCCGTTTTGTTTATTTTTCTGTAAATAGCAATAAGTGGGAAGGTATTCCGTAATTAGAATGCGGGATGCATTGTAATGAGGGTAGAATTACTGACTGATCACTTCGGACGAGTGTTAGCATAGCAGGAGGGCCATATTTAGGGAGCAGATATCGAAAGTGAAAGAAAGCAACAGTGTGAAAGATCCAAATTTTTACCAAAAATAGATGTAGTAGATAAACAAATCAAACAAACAGGGGATTTTTTTTAATTTAAATTTATTAGGTGCAAATTAAAAAATCTCATGAACGAGATTCAACAATAATACATTTGTTGGCTAGTTCATGTCTATTATCGAACAAAATTGATTAAATTATTTCAACAGAAAAAGAAGATATCACTTTGAGCAAAAAGGACAAAAGTATGGGGTCAATCATTATAGCAACCTCCATTCAAGTATTAACACAAGCTGGATGGACACAAAAGAAATTTCCATCATTCTTATTCTGTGGGAAAATGCTGGACAAGCGCCGCTTCTGCATGGACTTTCTTTCGTGATTATGAAGCTCTGAATGTTTGAATGAAGTTGTTCACTTAAAGGGAAACCAACCCGTGGGATTATCGTGCTTTCATTGGATGGAGAAAAATCAGATGAACAAACTGTGAAAATTTGAGCAAAATCGGATAACCCGTTCAAAAGTTATGACTTTTCAAAGTCACAGAAATATGACGATCCCTACCGCTCATGGCGATCCGTGCGATCGGCAAATTCGACGGAATCTGTGACGTCATGTCGGACAACTCCTCATTCACTCTGTATAGAAATTTACACATTTTCTCCTATTTTTCGGAAAAGTCAACAACATACCAATTTTCGATTGGGATATAGCATTTCTGTATTGATTCTACATGTATTTTTTAGAAGAATGATGTTGCAACCTTACTCCAAATTTTACATTAATCCATTTTTTTTTTAATTCTATGTACAAAGTGAATGAGGAGTTGTCCGACATGACGTCACAGATTCCATCGAATTTGCCGATTGCACGGATCCCCATCAGCGATAAAGATCTTCATATCTCAGTGACTTTGAAAATTCATAACTTTTAAACGGGTTGTCCGATTTTGCTCAAATTTTTAAAGTTTGTTCAACTGATTTTTCTTCATTCAATGAGAGCACGATAATTCCAAAGATTGGTTCCCCTTTAATCCAGTCCGTTGTTCCTTCTGCTCATAGTGTGTGCATATGTAATTCTCTTTTGGGAGCGTTTCATACAAATTTCAGTCTGGGTAAAAGGTGAAATATAAAGTAGGCCTATAAAGACCGACTGACTCACGATATACAGACATTATCGTTTCTTTATTTCTAGGGTAATGTGCATCGTATACGGTATCTTTGTTCAGAATCCAGACAAAAATCGGCGAAAGGTGACTATTTCCATGGCAACATATAAACAAATGGATAGATTTACCCGGTCTGATGTGAAACAAGGGAGTTGGTACGGGATTACGTTACAGAATGTCCTTTCCATCGAGGGCCACATCATCAAAGGGACTTTGTGAAATAAAAGCCTCNTATAAACATTATATTGTGATCATTATGTTGGCCTGTTGTTATTTATTAGATTAAAGAATTTAATACCAGTTAAACTTATCATAAATCTTGTCTTTGCAGACAAGAGAATGTTTTTATTTGGTACCCAATGGCCCCATATCCTCTTTACGAACGATATCCAGACCCTATCCTATGACGGATAGCAAAATCCAACTGAGACAATTTGTACACGTGAATATCGAGCCGACAAGAGATGAACATGGATGAAAATAAGATGATTCACTTTCATCTCCGCCTACTTACAAATCTGAGGATGCCGTCATTTGCTGCCTAAAAACACACATATTTCAACGATTTGTCAGGCAAATTCTTTGATTCCCGAAAAGGCTTTTAACCTCTCGCGGTCGAAGTCAAGTTTCGGTTACCACTCAAGCCAGAAAAACGATCTCAATTTGCAAACACCCCTAGGCGCTAAACGCCGCGCGGTCCGGACCCCAAATTGATAGGAAAATTTGTCACAAATAGTCGGGATGCTTATCATCACGTTCACTTTCATATTTCGCTTTCTCCCTTGTTATTCTTATTTCGATCTCCCTCATTGTATACATTTTGGTGCTCGAGAAAACACACTGGATCGAAATTGCTACCTCGACCCTAATTTTGTTGACCCGTTCACATCGCGTCTTTCTTGTTAGGTTAAGATCTCTTTAATACGTTTTGTTGCCTCTCTGCATCCGTCATTATTAGCTGCCTCGTTAGTGTTGACATCTCCCGATCTGCTTCCCTCTAAATTGCAATATCGTTCACTCCATCTCTCCTCCTCATCTGATCCCTCTTCTTCCATTTGCCTCAATGTGCATGTCCTTTCTACATTTGTATTATTTTAAAATCACATAATAATTTGGTTTTGACCGCTCTGTTCTTTCATACCTCCGCTTGACTTATTAAAGGGTTATACAATGACCAATCGGGGATCTGGTCACGGCTGGAGTATCCCCCCCTTCCCCCCCCCCAAAAAAAATAACAAAGTCGAATAAAAACCCCACACATACACATGTACACACACACACATATATATATATTTTTTTAAGTGAATAGATAAAGGTAGCGCAGAAAAAATAAACACTAGCATCCCCTGCCCAATTTCTGAAGCTGTTCCGCGATCCCATGGTTATTTGCCGTTCTTCAACTTCGGTCCTTGTACAGTTTTTGTCTCCCCCGCCCCCCTCTCTCTCTCTCTCTCCCTCTCTCTATCTATCTTCCTCCTCCCCTTTCTCTTCCTCCTTCTCTCCGCTCTCAATTTCCTTCTCCATCACGAGCCCTCCATCCATCTCCGCCTCCTCACATCAGAGGAACCGCCGCCCATCCCCCTGTGAGAAAGAACACCAACCGATACGAGGCGTGTAATGATTTGGATATAGGTACAAACGCTGACAAATGAGTGCAGATATGATTTGCTGTCAGACAGATTGGTCCCTCGGGAATTCAAGTTCATGATGGTGTCCTGTTGAGATCGTGTCTTGGCGAGGAAGCTATTCACCTCTCTAAAAACTGTGTTGTTTTGCTAAACCTACAGACAAAACAAATGATCTGACTTGATTTGTTTCCCTTTACTTGTAATTCACCATGTTCACATTAATATGAGTAGATGTATGTAATGAGTAAATATCCCTTTTTTTTACCATCATGACCATGTTTACGTAGTCTTCATATTATTTCCCACATGATATATATCCGAGAAAAAAAAATCTTGTGCCGAGCCACCGACCCCTTAAAAAATTGACACTAAACCATTTCGCCTAAAAACAACAACACATTGATAATGTTTTGGACTTTGATGAAAAACTGTCGACATTTTAGGATTCTTATCAATATGCACATTCAAATAGTGTAGTCTATCATTTCGTCTTTGTCTTCGACCTTTGGCTATAAAACGTAAAAAATAGTGTCCAGTTTAGCATAAGCCCCTTTCATGATATCCAGGCATTCAGCGCGCCCCAATTTAGGCGTCAAAATCCAGTGGCTGGCTCATTATGTCGTGTGCCTCGTATTTATATACGATTCATTTTCTGCATAACATTAAACGTTCAAAGCTGGAAAGAATGCGATATTTAATGTCCATGTTTTCTGAACCTATAATTAATTTGAAAGTCGATTGCAAAAAAAGAATTTTCAACATCAAAAAGAGACATGTGCAAAATTCTGCAATTCTTGCATGTATCCTCGAAATAATTTTCTTTTTCCTCCATTGAATTCAAACATAAAGTTAATGAAAAAAACTTTAGTCTAGGTTACAAAGATAGTTACAAAAATGTACAACCCAAAATTAGCTTTTGTGGCCAAAGTAACTACATTTTCCTTGCCTCAAAATGAAATAAATGCAGATAACAGTTTTCCGTCTGTAAACTTAGGTATCAAAGAAGATGCATTTCTGACTCTGTGGTCGAACGAATTCTAGAAAAGATGTTATTCAAGACGTTTGGTAAAAATCATGGAATCGTGTATGGTTGACATACGAGATGGTTACCAAGGTGAAAATGCATCCACACATCCTCGAGTGCTCTTAAGATGACTTTGATGATAAAAGCAAATGTTTTCAAAAGACACCATAATGAAAACAGGAGACGGCAAAGAAGCGAGGGGAGAGAATTGAAGAATCAAGCATGGAGAGTATGGGTTCACTGTCCGCTAACATCTTAGAACCTTTGAAAAAGCAGCGCCATTGAAGACAGCAGGGGAATGGAGGAAAGAAAAGGCTACTTCAAAATGATCTCACGCTAAGGCCGTTTTGTCGCACGCCCTACATGCCAATTATTGCAAGATTAAATCCGATTTGAATGGAAATTAAAGAAATAGAAGATGGCATAAGGGCCGAGGAATTAGCAGTAAAGGCGCCGTTTGATCTTTCCGACAGACGTGCATGTTCATAAAGGTCTGGTTGGCGTTGGTGTGAAAAATAGGCGTGTTCACTGCAGTAATGACAAAGTGTTATGTAATAATGAGATCGGAGTGGCGAAAAGGTCTTTTGTATTAATGGGTGTATAGGAGCGTGCGTCTATCAAAATGCTTTATGGACGAAAAGAGAATGAATATGGTGAAATAGAACGACTTGAAAAAGCAGATGAAACAAAAAGAAAATATGGAACCAGAAGATATATACAATCGGCATTAATATACCGGGTAATTAGCTGGATGGAATTAGACACTGATAGAGGATTAGGAATAGAAATCATTGCGCAGAAGATTAATTAGTATCTAGTTAAGCGTAAGATACTGAATCTATGTCGCCAGTTACGCAATAGGTGACACTCTGTCTGTCTGGTTTAACTAATGAGATTCATTGAAGAGGCGTGATGTGTAATTAGGAAAATATTAGAATCTATTGAAAGCAAATATAGAAAGGATTAATTTTCCTGCTTGAAAGTGCATTTGAAAGTTCAAAATAAGGCACTTGAGGGAGACATTAAAAAAAAAAGACATTATTTTTTTTTCATAAATTTGATTTCTTTTCACCCAGATTCTTTCAGGAAATTTAGAAATGTCATATTTGATACAATGTGTTCAAGAATGTATTAGTGAATTATCTTGTCGAAAATATTACAAAAGTGATTATGCAATTTACGAAAATCAATGGATCTACGTACATGCATATGCGTGTATACTTGTATCAGTCTAAAAGCAATTATCGCAAATATACATCATATTGTATTTGATATTGATCGTTATATCTGTCGAACAAATTAAATTCAATATATGATAATTGGATCCTCAACTTTCATACTTATTAACGATAAATAAACTAAACAGGTTGTTGTCTAATGACCGATCAATATTTTTTGCAACCATCTTATCCTTATGATCAGTGACATTTCGTCTCAGTCTGCTTTATCTTTCTCTCATCTACAATAAACGCTTCCGATATGAAATCAATAATAATCAAGAATGAACACTCGTCTTTGTATCAAAACGGAAATACTCGACAAAAGGGACCCTCCCATCTGTTAGATTTGGGGGATAGATTCCGATGCGATAAAGTTATAATTATCTATATAATACTATATCTAATGACACTAATAAACGTCAATCATGCATGTTTTTGTCATTATTTCATCACAACTGTTTAATTTGATTTATTCTTACTTCGAATCTATTTGATTATGTTTTCACTTGGTGTGAGTTGAGATGCATCCGGGAGGAACCATTGAGATAAAAAAAATTAAAAAAAAACCTATCCATGGAAGTCACTGGCAGATGATGATAATAGTTGCAGAGTACGCCGTAAAGAGATCATTTTCGAGATAGATTTAGCTGCATAGGAATGAAAATGGAAGAGAAGAAAGGAATCAGTAAGTGTCACTTCCGATTTCATTTGAATTCACTGATCCATTATATTATGAATATCATTCAATAGATATCCCCATATGTTACTCTCAATATAGATCTGGTTGTTCTCTCTTTTTGTAAATATAGACCTCTTCCCCCTCTCACTGTGAGATGCCTGTCGTCTATGCTTTATTCCATGCCACAGTTACCATGGTTACATTGTAGGCTGCATCAGTAACACTGGTTTAGGGTCTATGCTTGCAGAATGTCTCTCGCGTAGATATGCATTCAGGCGATGTTATTGTAATATTTCCCAATAGATCTCCTGACACCCTCAACTTTACAGCTAAACCAAGATGTCCAAAACGGGAATGGATTGTTCTTCAGACACGTCCACAATAAAAAGAAACATGATTTATCCCTCTCTCGAAGAACCAAACAATGTTCTAAAAATGTTAAAAAGATACCATTCGTCGCCTTTTCAAGCAAGACAAGGGCTCTTAATGGCGACCTTAACAAGGGGATAAGGGAAAGCTTCCGCCCTTTTCACGCACCCCTCTTTTGTTACCCTCCTCTTAACACGCTCTTTAACATGTTTAAGGTGTTTGATTAAGGTCTGGGTGTCTGAGATCAACCCCTGTTTATTTATTTTATTCCATCTTTTTTTTTAGGAAATAATTTTACAGGTCCCACATACATGTTCGTCTTGTCTAGACCGGACAAAACGTGTTAGTTTTTTTTCGACATTCCCGTTCATTTAGTTTGAATGGACTATGAAAACACAACTGATGTCAGCAATGATGACATTTCCGACTCTTTTTTTTAGCGTGCAAGAATGTGAATTGTCCCACTAAGTTGTTCAAATGGCCTTGTTAGCAACTGGTATTATTTACTGTGTTAACATATTAAGAACTGTGCAGTATAGTATCCATATTATGAAAAAGGTTTGTCTCAAGATTTACCGTATATTCTACCAAATTGATACACGAAAAAATGACTTGACTTTATAAGGTGATGATTTTCCCATTATCATTTTATATTCCGATGTTAAAAAAAAATGTTGGATAATGGCTAAAAGACGTATCATTTTGTATAATTAATTTCAAGAACTGAAGATTTGTAAGACGGGATAGAAGGTTCGATTTTGAAAGCTGGCCTCACATGCCAATATAGGCAGAGCACGCCTCCCTGATTAGATAGAAATGAAGAAGGCTTCTTCAATTATGCACGTCGCATGCAAGCTTATCAGCGCAGACGAGATGCCCCCGATATCAGGACCGGGAATATCGATTTAACAATAACTTTGCTGTCAGCCCTCCATCCGCATTCCATCATAAAACCTGACATATAGCCACCTTGCGATGTTAATCACATTCCCACTGGCTTCGAAATGTCACTTTGATTATGTCAAGAAGCTTTTCCCGCCTTTTATTGCATGTATTTTTGTGACGCACGTCAAGAGACGCACAAGTGCGCGTGTCAAATATGGCGCCCTGAGTTATCCATCAAATGGCGCATGCGCATCTCGTCAAAGAGCTATAATTGCCGTTGCATCTGTCCTATGGCTTACCCAGACTTACAAATGTTTCGCTGTCAGAGGTGAGAGGCTAGTTTGTTCATCAAAACGGTTAGGCCTAATCTTTCCAACAACCTGTACCGCACACCGTGACAAGCATGAAAGACTGAATCTAAAATTGTTTGACCATTCATCCATCCATTTACTCATTTTAAAGAATTTATATACATCTTTCTGAGTATTTATCAATTTATTTGTTCACTTATTAATGAGTTATTTCATTGTGAAAATCATCTGATCATTATGATTTCAAATTCCATACTAAAAGCCGATTACATTGACCAAGGTCTTACACATGACCGATTACATCTTACATTACAATTATACCTGTGAAACGGATTTTGAGCAGTGTCTCTAAATAATCTGTATCCATTTCTTACAAAACTCTATCACAGGTTATTACGCTGTTTTTTTTTCTGTGATAATCTGTTGTCCGAATACTGGATTATCACATTGAACGCATCACCTTCATATAATATATTATGACTGCATTTTCTCATTCATTTATTGAAATGTAAATCGACTCGCTCTTCTAATACCCCCAACATTATATAGTGTACAAGATTCGCGATGTTGCCTTTCCCTGCTTATAAACATTAAAATAACAAGAAAATGGGAACATGAATTCAATAAGCTCATAACCAAGTTTGAAATGCGGTCAATGGTTCCAATTTTCTAGAACAAGACTAGTGATTCGTATAAACATCATTATCCCCCTATTCGAGAATTGGATCTTCGTTTCATAAATATCCATATTGTTTGTTGAGCCAGAGGCTAGAATAATGATGGCTGTTCATAATTGCGTACTCGTTTGTCAAAGACGAACAATATCTTGTCGACTTCGTATGCAATACATCAGTACCAATAATACCCAGAGGGTGTAATTTTTCTACAGAATAAAGCATGAATTAGATATCAATTTTGTGAGAACTGCACCATTAACATTAAATCATTATTTAGTTATTGATATACCTTTGAATCGCCGACCTAATCGAAACATTGCAATATTTCTTAAATATGCTTCACCCAGAGGATATTAGTAGAAGCCTGTTATTATCTGGGTTGCGAAATTTATAGAAACAGACTACTACACTTTTGAGTTATTTCTACCGTGGAAAGCAGTGGCACGCCCTACATTCTGTCTCAAAAAATGTTGCCATTTGTATACTATTACTATGGTTTATTGCACACCTTTTCTACCTGTTTGTGCAATTCGACACTGTTTTCCACTCCCCTCGGTGATCTTAAAACAAACCGCGTTTTCTCGCGGTGATCAAATTCAACACCTACAATAACCGCTTCTCTGAAAACTGTCACAAGACAGAATCATTGACCTAAAAAGAAAACAGAAAAGTAAAAGCAGAAGATTTCAAGAGATTTGTGTTTTCAGTCCCACGGGTTTGTCTTTCTTTTCATGCATATCGCTGTATAAACACGATTTTTACGGTCGGTTTCTTTCGTTTGTATTTTTCCTCGTATCACTCAGAATGTTCGCGCCTTTAACAATGCTTTATGCATCGATTATTGTCCATTTTGTTTGATTTGCGTGGAGTACACTTCCTGTGATTTGTGATGAAAAGATGATTGACATGTATGTGGGTGTGCCCAAGGCATGATCAATTTGAGGGCACCGTAGTTACAAAAAAAAAATGAAAAAAAACCCGACAATATTACACGATGAGCTAAACGCTTGGTCCATATACCATTTCTGCAAAATAAAGTGGGTCATGGACAATAGAGCCGTTCTCCGTGTGTTGTACTGTCCGGACACAACAATCGCAAGCCGATTCCGATTTGAATAGCAATACAAAGGAGCATTGAATTGGCGTTCGACTTATTTTTTCCGAAATAGATTATATCGTGTTATGTTTGCATCCGATGCACCACACGATTAGCTTTAGCTAGCTTTAGCACTCTGACAATGCTAAATCAAAGATTGTCAAACAAGAATGAATGAAAACACGAAAAGGGGGCCAGACAACTGTTCGAACCATAAGAGCCCCCATATTATTGTATGGGTGAAAAACCATCCATTTTCAAAATTGCTATCAAATATCGAATCGAGTTTATATTCCTACATTACAGCAATGATACAAAGGAATACTAAAATCATTAATGGAGACTTTGAAAATATTTTGCTGAATTGAATAAGTTAATGACATAGTTTAGGCGCGGAAGTTTGGTTATTATGAATTGGATAAAAACATTATTAGAATAGTTTTCTGGATGGATAAAAGGTTCAACGACCAATTAATCAATTACTATGGATAATACAAACAAAATTCCATGATATTCTGATATTTTGAACCCTAAAGTTCACTTTATGTGCTTAATAATCTTAGCTAAGTGACTACACTGGATTCAGAGACAGACCACAAAAAGGCGACAACCCTAAATCGGTCTTGCCTTTTTGCTTCGGGCCCACTTTGTTCAACAATTACTGCTACTATCTCAACACGTCCATATTTCAAACGAATAATTCTTGCTACTTATCCGGGCTGATATATTGGTATTCCCTCGCGGGTTAAACACACAAAGAACACAGCATGCCAGTCTCGTGTCCTATTGATACAAGAATCCGAAAAAATATTTCTCTAAAACTCATTGAAAAATTGAGGATTTTTAAGGATCGACGTCAAGCGGTGAGGTGACAAATTCGTCGGCGGTTATGTGCCCGCACCCCCACCGGGGCAGCCCCCTTTCAGCCTTTCACGCGCTCCAGGCAGATTGGGTAAACATTGAAAAGTATATGGATATTTAGAATGGGGGATTTGAATCTTTCAATTTATCACTTAAGGTTAAATCGTCCTTTTCATCCTGACCATTATTTCTTATGTTCTTATATGAAGTCAGAAGTACGATGGATCTCTTCCTTAAAAAATCGGTTAATGTTGTATTAGGAATATCCTAAAACGGAAAGTTTGCAAGTATTATATTACCGTTTAAAATCTATTTGACTTCCATTTTTGTATCATGTTTTACATCTGTATAATTATAATTCAACATACGAATCCCTTTTTTACACATACAAATAGTGAGGTTTTTTTCTGGAACTGCATTGTACATGCTCCCGATACTGTCTCCCGCGATATTAAAGCTATAACCCTTCACATTATTCCATTTTCTGTGGTCAACCCTCGTTGATATGTCAGCCCTAAAGCCACGAAAACCCTGGCTGCAATCGGAACACTCCACCATCAATAATATACCGAAGTCGAAGTGCAAATCAGCTCCTTTGATAAAGTCTGTATTTCTAATTTTAGCAACAATATATCGTAGAGATTTATATCAAGAGTCATTCTCATAGGATCATTTATTGCCACTTCTAAATATATCTGCTACTTTCCCATTGTTCTTGAGGTTCACGAAGAAGAGATCGTGTACATGCAGTTTACTTGCAAATTCATTCGAAACAGGACCTCTTTTGAAATGAAAATAATGAGAAAAATCACGTTAATGACGTCATTCTCGACACCTGAGCTGAGTTGCGCCAAATTAAGAACTGCACAAAATTGGCTTTTTCTTATCACTGGGTGTATATATCGTGTCTAGCAAGCAATAATAATTGGATTGTCCGTATATTTATAGCAAAATTAGCTGTCTACTTCTCATATTATACCATGATGTAAATAGTTTCTATTCTTATCGTGAAATTTGATGAATACATTGATGTTATCACCGAGTGAAAAATTAAACAGTGACCACACATGGAAAACATATGTTAAGTGATGATTTAGGTAGCATTAACGGGGTGTGTAAATATGCTGCGCGTATGGATATAGAAACGAAAATGTTGCGAGAACACAAACAGTATTGCCTGATTGCTTTTGACTGAGATACCGTGCATAACTCTGACATACATAACACAATATGAAAATAAATCTTACACAATGCTATAAACGTTATGAAGGTTCTTAAATAAATATCAATGCTCTTTTATTGAATCATATCCCAAAGTAAAATAATGTACTTATCAACCACTTACGTGCTATTTATAATCAATTAATTGTCTTTTCATCCACAACTATGACAAAGGAACCACTGTTTATCTCGAATTAATTCTCCTCAATACCGATCGATGTCGATACAGCGTGTCGAAAGTTTCTTGACATCGATCTGTTATGCCGATTCTACAAAGATGACGATTGTTCGCAAACGAATTGGGATAAGATACGCTTCATTTGAGATGCTTTTTAAGACTTCTTCTCAGAACTTTATCCAAGATAGTTGTGTCACGAGGGGTTTATTGGAGGATATCCAAGAAAGGTATATGCTCTTACCAAGGATATATTTTTGCTATTACGTACAAGAAAACGAAACAATCGTATTGAGAGATTACTTTGTTTTTGTTGCTGCAAATCAGCCTTCAATCAGTTTAGGATTATTAAAGGTTGTTACCCTCACGTTAACTTTTCTAAACGAGTGGTTTTGCCTATACTCATGATACTGTAGGATATAAGAGGTATGATATTGCAGCAAAAAAGGTATGTTAGGTAAAAAATCGTGGGCATTTAAACGCACATCGAGCCTTCACTGGATCCTTCGAAACTTGCCCGTTTGCACTTTCGTTAATTCTGAAAATGGCAAATGATCCATTTTGAAGAAAAACCACAACCATTTATCTTCGCGTTTTGCAGCTAGGAAAAAGTCTAACGCCTTGACCACAGACTTATATCATGGACAACGTCAGGAGGAAAAAGAGGGTCTACAGATGTAAACAATAACAAGATTTTTCCAAGGGAAGATGAGTCGTTGGCGGTTACATCTCGTAATTCAAATCCACAATCTCATCCGATCTCGTCCAACATCAAACGTCCCGTGTTTGCACGAGATATCTTTATGGTGTCCTTAACTGCGCTAACAATAAACACTATTCCGAAATCGAGGTACTTTATTGCTTGTAATTGGTTCATCGTGGGTACATGTCAATTGCGTGAGAAATACAAAGGAAATGTACATTTTAGATGAATGGACCGCAATATGTGCGTAGTATTATTCAAGGAGCTAATAACAGTCACGCTAATAAAATCCCTAAAACCTCTGGAAATTACTTCTCAGGTTTTATTTTACGTTTTCAATTATAATTTGACTTAAATTGACTTTTCGGGATATGTTCCTCATTTTTTTTAATGATTTGACTGTGATTTTTTTCATTCGGGTGAAAAGCACCCCCCCCCCCAAAAAAAAAAAAAAGGAAAAAAAAAAACAATATGTTGCACCATATATGCACAGGGTCGTCGGTTTTGGACTTTCAAACATTTTATTTTTACCTTTATATATAAGATATAATCCATATCCAAGAGCTTTATAGCAGTCAAAAGGCAGGTCAAACAAGGTCGTGAAGATGCGTCTCGGGTCATCCGGACCTAACCCATCACTATCTTGTACCCATCTCATTCATTATCACTGGTGAAAGTGATAGGAAAACCGATTAAGCATCTTGGGAAGAATATAAATGTGAAAAAATAGACGCACGGGTAAGACAGAGTTCCAGTAATTTGATTAATAACACAGAAAAGATCATTATGGAATCATTAACGAGATGTAAATACCCTAAACTGACGTCCGAAGCAGAACTTGAGCATGACATCATCCTAATCTTTGGATGAAAAAAGGATGATACATACTTGTATTACGTACATCGATTTGGCAACATGAGATTATTGAGAATAGCTTATGGCAGATAGGTGCAAATTTAGATAGCAATTTCTTTTTCCTCATTTTGCTTCGATACTGATAATAATTAATGATCTTAAGACAGTTTCAAGATCATGATCAATGTCATTTTCCACATTTTTTCACTCGTTGAAATAGTAAACAAAAACAAATTGGAGCAGCATAAACAGTATACAAAAGAAAAAGAGGGAGAAAGAGGAAAAAAAAAAAAAAAAAAAAAAAAAAGAGGGAGAAAGGGGGGGGGGGGGGGTGAAAAGCAAACTTGTTTCTAGCGAACGATTCTGTCAACTTGACATTATCTCGCTTCATCGAGTATTCTCTGAGATTTCTGCATCTGTACAGGTGCGTAATAATGTGATTGGCTTCAAGATTCTGAAGACACAGAATATCGTGTTTCAGTCTAAAGCCCCGGTCAGATAGGAGGACCCAGGAAACACAACGATTCAACGCGACTCTTTATCAATTCACAGTTAACTGCCTCTGAACAAAGAGTCGGGGTGAATCGTGTTGCTTCTGGGGTCCTGTGTGACCGGGGCTTCACCTTCTGCTCCTGTAAAACTCAATCCTGGGCCTTAAGAACGTTGTCTTCATGTAATTTACTGTAAGGTTTTTAAGTTTGACATTAAGAATTCCAGATTGGTGCCCTCTTTTCCTGATGTTCCCCAAGTCTGATCGATACTCATTTGCTGCTCGATCGAATCCTGTACGCTCAAACGATCCAGTTGAACCTATAAAATTAAGTTCGATTTTTACTCCTGTATGTCAGTTCAGGGCCTCATGGTGCCAATTTCTTTAATATAGAAAACATGCAAAATGTTCTTCAACATTGATTGTATGAATATGTTTTCGACTGCGTGGATTAAAAAACAACCACGTGTTACTTTCATGGCGCAGTGCTTGACTGTACTTCATATTCAGCACATTATTTACATCACTTTGATGAATCCGTTAGCGAAGTGAAGAACAAAAATAAGATTGAAATTAAGTGGTAATGTCGCCGTTTTCAAACGAAGAGATAACCATTCATCAGAACTATTCCACTTCTAAAGATTTAGAAACAAACATAAGTGCATCGCACTATTGGTTGAATGCACTTTTATCAATACAATTCATCAAGAACCTCGCGTTTGACTCTTCCAAATTTTTGACGTCTTGTGAAGTTTTTGTTTTAATGTGTTTCGTCTGAGCCTCCATCAGATGCATTCTAGGACATATCTCACAAATAATCATGCTCAATATTGTTACCTGGGAGGCATGGTAATAGAGAAACGTTTAGAAGGAATTTGAGCTCGTCAGTGGAGTATATAGGCCTCCGGACTGCATTTCATTCATGAAGGTTCTGGATATGTCCCTGTTTCAATTGCTTTCTTTCTGCTCACTGAGATAATCTTGTGAGTGGAATTTTTATAGAGATCAACAAAGACATATGCGATATGCAAAGGGTGGGGTAAAATGGTCAAGGCGATACTAATAATCATGATAGGGTTTTACTGGTTCTCGCGCAACCAATTTTTAATTGTAATAAATTCAATTATTAACATCATTATTGAAACGTTTATCTTTCCAAGAAAGCAATCGCCGATTTTTTAAGTTTTTCGTATTTCACCGCTATTAAAAAAAAACCTGATTGTCCTCTGTCTATTAGAATGCGATGACGGACGTGGTGCACGTAGGCATATGAAAAGTGAAGTGACATAGAAGATGTATGCCCTATACAGCCATGTTAGCTGATGATTCTAAACGATATGATGTGTGTGGGGGGCCGTCTAGAAAGAGCTGCGATAAACCAAGGAATTATTAGAGTAGAACGGGATAAACGTAAAAACGTGGAACTAATATACACTTAATTTCTGTGCAACCAGTAAATGACATTGAGAGGCACCGCGTATTATTGTCTATTATCTCTCTCATGGTATAAGTAGGTTGGGCCACTTTGAACGTCTTTATGGTAAATAAGCGGACAACTTCTACACCTCTTACATCTTGTAAACGAAGAAATTGATACAATCAAGTGCAGAAAAGTGCACTAAGTCAGGGAAAACAGAGAACACCAAACATTCTTTCAAATTGTAGCAGTTCAACTTCTCCTTGTCACCGCATCAATCTCCACAGTTTTCTTCGCGAAACTTGGTTGCCCCTAGCAACAGGGGAATCATCATCATTTCCCCGGCACCGATCGCTCGGTGGATGAGGGGCGGCGCCCTTTGATTCATCAATGTCCAATGAAGAAATCACGACCAAGTCTTGATTTGTCGGCGGCTGCAGCCCCTAATTGGCTTCAACAACCAATGTTTCAGAATAGACATACAATTGCCGGATTGGTCTCCGGTCGTTGTACTATTTCATCCTACAGACATCTGTATTGCAGTAGTGTATTGAACGGCGATAGTTCACTGTCGATTGTTATAAAGAGGAAATTAAACATTGTCAGCCAAGCGGCGGGTATCAAAGACGATATTGTAATATCAATTGTGGTTTTGTCAGAGGTAGGTCTCGAGATGTTTCAAACATTGAATCCATCCGTTTAGCTTTTGTCTTTTAAATGGACATAATGGATGACCAAAAGCAAGATATTCGGGGAGGGTTGGAGAAGGCCTTTCGACAAATCGAATAATTACTATTATCAAATGAAGACATAGAATTTTTTTTTTTAATCTTTAAAAAAAGGAGGGTGAACAAAATGGGGAAAAAGTTCAATGCTAAACAAATGATATTGGAATGAAAAAAAAATAACAATTGCTGAGCATTTCCTTAGAAAGTAATCCAAAATAGAAATTCACATATTTTCAAGTAGGGAAATGACAGATTAAATCTATCTGATGCCCTGAACCAGTTTAAATAGTCATGGAATGTTTATAGACATAGTGAAAAGTAAGAAAGAGGGATATATCGATAACCAATGATACACTCTCGGGATAAGTATCAGAAGCGTTGAAGAAGAAGATAAAAAGTGCATTCCCATAAATCAGCGTCGTCGTCGTTAATTCGGCTCCAAATTTCACAGCGGGGGCTCCGTGTCTTTGCACTTTCTCAAGCTCTATCTTCTTTTTATCCCCTCACTCTCACCACCACTCTAAGATTTTCCGCCATTTTGAATCTCGCCATCAATAACACTTTCGTCCTATCAACCGATTTCATACGATTGAATCGAATAGGTGTGTTTCAATTCCTTTACGATTTTCTGGAGAGGAAGGGGAAGCCAGTTCGCCCGAACTCTGGGTCAATTTCGGCGTAAATAACCTAACTAAACCACACGAAGGAACCAGAATGCCATCCTAAAATGGCTGCATTTCTCTTGTCTTTTTCTTAACACGCTCCTCCTCTTTCTTTTCACTTTGTGGGAGAGTTTTTTGGGAGGAAATTGGGTGAACAAAATCTGATTTTCTTGGGTCTTGTTGAAGGTTGATTTGTTGTGACACGGAGGTTGTATATTAATTGGACAAAATGGATCTAGCGTAACCTCAGCACGCGTACATAGATTGGACTGCGGTCAATTTTCATTACAAATGACTTTGGTTTCCATTCTTGAGCTCGTGTAAAGATCTCGATCATATAATATGTCTTCATTTAGTTCAAATTGGACTGTCGATCTGCTCATTAATAGGTTTTATCCCTAAATTAGGACAAAATGCTTCCTTTTCCATAGCAGCAGAATAGTGAAAAGAACTGGGAAATTGTTATGGTTATCAAGCGCAGGAGAATACATCTATAGTTGCATAGTTATATATTTATTATCGGGATAGCGTGCATTTTTTCTCCAAATTTACCATTCAGTAATGATTTTATTGGTCATTATTATTTGTCTGGCGCCAAGATATGCATCCGATGTGCATCCATATGTATCCGATAGTCTACATGAAAATAGTATTTTGTTTCACTGTAATTTCTTGAAAGAAATATTGCACAATTTCATATCGACTCGCGATAATAATTATTATGATAATAAACACAGTATTTTGAATGCAGTATCTATTTAGTTAAATTATTCCGAGTTTCATTTAGATGTTGATCCGATAGATTGCAATTATTGGTTGCATTCTCCAAATAGATTTTTTTTTAAATAGCGCGAAAGATGATTATGACAGCGCTTCATTACTTCTTGCAACAATTGTAAATATAATATTATGTAAAGCACATGAATAGAGTGCTTTCAACCCTTCTAGTAACTGGTATATCAATGTTCTTTCTTGAACTTTATTCTTATCTCTCATCACTTTTTTTTCACTGACACCCCTCGTACTTTCGGCACATGCAGACTATCTGCAGATCCGTACTATCTGGTATTCGACACTAAAGGCTTGAATATCATCCCTTCTCACCGAAAGGAAGTAACGTTTCCATGGTAAATGGACCCTTTTCGCACCTTTTTCAGTTGATCAATATTTTTCACTGTTTGGTGCGCGTCCAGTGCAGCCGGTGTAATGCCGTGCGTATTGTAAATGCCGGCTGGGGGCTTTCCTCTCCCAAGCTTTATCAGGTGAATATGAGAGATGGAATAAAATGTGTGAAGAGTCTCGGCTGGAAGTGGCTTATGGAGGAGGTGAAATGGTGTGGAGGAGGAGGAGGAGGCTGTTGCTCTCTTAAAATCAGCTGGCGGAGTGAATTTGAGAAAGACTGAACGCGTGTCTAGAAAAAAAGGTGTTCCTGGCATCCTGCTCATAGGGGCATGGGAGGTCATCTTTATCTAAAAAATGAGATTAAGAATATTGAGTCTTAACTGTTAGGGATTCACATTCGTTTTTAATGGACAAATTGCAAATTTGGTCGACTGCAAACAATCTACCCGTGAGGAATGATTTTGGTCTTTCCACCCCTCCCCATGCAAATACAGAAAGGTGTAAAGATGCATTTAGATTTGATTGGCGTCTCGACTCTTGAATGCAAAGATTCGCGAGCTGTATATTTCGATTCATTGCTTATAAGGTGCAAATTGAATCAAGTTTAAAGGAGAAAATATAACGCCTTTCCATAATTATGATATATCAACAGTCAAGAGTCATAGGTCAAATGGAGTGCACGGAAGAAACTGATTTCTCAAATGTTTTAAAAGAGTGCGTGAATTCTACGAGAAGACCAAAGATGAAATCAGGCAGGGTGCTAATATCAATCAAGCATCATTGTTAAAGTATTATAGCAATCAGCATTTTGAAGATACTAGAAACTTGGCGTATATGCAAAATTTAACGTTATCGGGTAAGGATGTGAACATATTTAGCGCTTGGGGTAAATATTCTAACTGGTGCAAAGCAAAATTAATCATTTACTATAGTATATGATTTTAAAAAAATAAAGCCTGAAGTCATGCCCTATTCTAAAAAAAAAAAAAAAAGATGTAACATTTTGACCTTGCCCTCTTCTCAAACAGGTGCCCGTATCTGCAGTAGATGTGGATATAGTTTTATACCAATCCTAATTATTGAGTGCGACGGACATGACTCGTATATGATGACCTTGTACACCAATATTGTATAGGCCCCTGATGAGACAAAGACCGTTGTGATTGGCATATCTTATGCCATCAAATGATATCACCTTATTGTATAAATTGATTCATTTCATTTCGTGACTATATCATTGTGAGGATGAAAATCACCGATTTTATGGCCTTTGTTGTTCAAAACTTAATAATGTATAGATAAGTATGACGACATCTCCGGAATTTTCCAGGTTTTTTTTAAATACACCTTTGTCCATGTAATGTGTTATGACAAGTGAGTACACCTAGTTTAGACGTTGTTAATTTATTGGGATTTGGTCAGATATACAGACTGTCACATAAAATGGTACAACTATGGAACAACCAGACTTGTATCAATATGTTTTTCTTTAGGTTTTCAAAGATTTCAACTTCATCACGTTGCAACTTGGCAACATTATAGCGCTTTGATGCATATAAATGATGCTTTTATAAAACAAATGAAAAATTTCAATCTTTTTGTCGCATAGGAAGAATGGAGCCCTTTAAGAATCGTGATTTTTTTTTCTAAGACCTTACCTCTTTTGGCTAAATAGACCGTATCATCTTTGGATATAAGAACACAAACCCTTGTTGAGATTAAAAAAAAAATAATAATAAATGCAATGCGGGGCACTTTTGGACACCCTGTACCTGCATTTGGTGGAGATTAAATGGTAGACGTACGAGACACTAGACCTGAGTCCTTCACCCTCAAAACGATCTATGCGATTCGATGCATCTTTTGGGGAACACCCTGTACCTGCATATGGTGAAGATTAAACGGTAGACGTACCAGATACCAGACGTAAGCCCTTATTCTGTCGAGGATTTAAGGACGTGCATCTTGAGTTATTGGCTCGAGAATCCACCAATGATCTAGATCTAGATGGAGATTGGTTTGTTTATAGCATTGTGACAAGAATCAGTCATCACGATTTAATGGATGGGGGTACGGAACAGAATCAGGTCGAGAGAAAGAACAAACAGAATAACATAGAAAAGGGAAAGATTTGAAGATTAAGTCCTAGATTCAAGAAAGAATATGTAGAGAACGTGAGAGGGAGTGAACGGGACAAATGAAAAGAGGATGCATGAAAAAGAAAAAAAAAGGAGAGTCTAACAATGATGAAAATAAATGTAAAATATTAAGAGACCATGAAAAAATCTGAAATAGAATTGAGGAAAATCAACAAAGAAACTTTAGTGGTGGAATGAAAATAGACATTGGCAACAAAAGCAACATAAATCATTAGGTCCATAGAACATGTAGAATGGTGAAGTTTCGACCTTTATTAAGATCATCGTCAGGAGATAACTGAAATTATGTACAAGGTGGTGGGTAATTTCACTTATCTGCTGACGATAATCTTAATAAAGGTCGAAAATTTGAATTAAATCAGCATATCTCTAAAATTCACTGTGAGAAGCAAGGATGAGATATGCCGAAGCAATTTCGGGAATGACATACCTTGTACAAGCCTATGTAAATTAAGACGGAAGCAGTAATCTTGATTATAATTGGAATACCTTTCATTTTCCAACGCATTTTACTTACTTCACTACCATCTTGTTATTCTAGTTTAAAAGCTAAAATACACATCGCAAGTGACACACTCCTGTCATCAGTCAAGAATCCCATATTCCCCTGCTGTATATTACCTTGTTAACTGACGCCCGATTAAAACGGATTCGAAATCGCAACACTCTTCCTTTGCCGTAATGAAAATAAGCTGCGTCTAGGATCACCTGGGAAATTCTATACGTTTCGATGATGACACTTTCTGATATTGCTTGCGAGATATATAGGGGACTTTCCCACTGGCGCCATTTTATAGCGACCGTTCCTCCTGCCTGCATACGTCAGCATCTCGCACCCCTTTTTCGTTTCACGAGCGCCGAGAAACGGAGCGCAAAGATCCGTTATCATGTGAGATTTATTGTTGTGGTAATGGGTACGTTCGTTATAACTGATAAAAGATATGTGAGAATATATGATAAAGTGTTAAAAGCAACGTGCTAGTATCTTGACAGGGGGGCCGATTCTGCGTTGATAGATAAAAGAAGATGAACCTAATTAACTAAATTGCTTTTTATGCAATATTGCTTTTGCTTATCCTGCCCATAGACCTACCACCTCCAACCAAACTTGAGTCAACGTTAAATAAATCACGGTGATTGCTCTTGCATGTAGAGGACTGTGAGTCGCCTCTTCAAATCCACAAATAAAAGGTTCAAATCGCTGTTTTGTTTTCAGAATAGTAGATGTTTATTACTAAACAACAGTTATAAATTCGCATAAAATAGACACTTAGTAATTCACAAAAGTTTGAACATGAATGTCAAGTCGGAATAACAAAATATCTTGATCTTTTGCCTAGCTTCCTTGAATGTTAATGTTAGCGTTTATGTACACTTGATATATGAGCCCATCTCTAAACTCTCTCGACTAGCATCAACTACAATCATCATCATTACTGGCAAGAAGATGCTCATCATTCTAAAGCTCTATTTGAATTCCTCCGACTGTTTACGTCCAACTGTCAAATGTGACGAGCCGAAGGATTGCCCGATGAATCATGCCCGAGTCCCCATCAGTAGCCCAAACGTCACATTTAATCACTCTAATTACTATTCAACGGACTATATTCTCCGTTTCGCTTCATTATTTCTCTTTTAATTGTCCCTGTTCCACGCTATTGCTTTTTCTCAGCGCCCCATTGTGAGAGATCATAATGATATTCATCTGAGAGAAATAAATTTTCCTCACCATTTACTCATTATTCTGTTTTTAACAGCCTTTGTTCGTCAGTTATCATTTATTTTTCCCTTTGAAAATGGGCTCGTATTTGAAATGGTACTTTTTCGGCTGCAAATACAAGATTGTGGTTTTGCATTATGTAATATTTATTTTATTTATCTATTCATTCATTTATTTCTTTATTTACAAATTTCTTGTTTTATGTATCTATTTATTTATCTATTCATATATCTATCTATTTATTAATTTATATATCTATTCATTCATTCATTCTTTTGTTATTGTTGTTGTTGTTGTGGTTTTCAATAGTAAACATCATCATGAAAATGTGGTCTTGAGCCAGAAGTCTACAAAGTATATTCCTGATTCTATTTAAAACTTCTTAATCTGGTTTTGTAACCTTCTGAACTAGAAAATGTGATAAACCTGCCTACTCCATCTTCAGAACATAATCAGTTTTGTCATGCACATAAAATGGGTAATTCTTTCCAAATTATGATTGATTTCAGTGGATTTAGCATGGAATATTGACAAAGCAGGCTAATTGCTGTATAAAATTCAAATTTATTATAATTTTTAATTGACATGGAAGTTATGAATTAAACACAACACGCATGATCTCATAACCTTAATCGGATGTATATTCGCAATGTCACTGTCAATTAAAGGTCGGATTCTTTATCGTTAAGAAGTGTAATTTATTTGGCACGCCTATATCATTCATCATGTGCGTTATGAAATTTAATCAATTAATAAAATTACTCTGATGAATTCTCAAGTTGGGACAGTAATGCCATAACAATGGTGGACCTGTACGAAATGACATGAAATGAAAATGCTTTAATTGATGATTGATGGTGATTCACAAAACGGGGGATGGTGATGAAGAAGAAATTGGTAACTTTGATGAAATAAAGAATCCCCACACGCCATCTTTTTAGGGAATTAAAAAGATTATTTCATTGTCTTATTTCATTTTCAGTGTTTTCTTTTTAATAATTTGATATTAAGGACAGACAAGATAATTAATTAAGCTGGTAGTTCGTTCTGCTGGATTATCCAATGCAATATATTGTCTGGAAAAAAAAACATGGAAAGAAATGTTTTGATTGTTGAAATCACTCTCCATTTTACAAGGCAACATAAAATCTAGGTAATTTAGTTTCTGTAATTCCTCTATGAATTTTTCATCTTTAATTCCATATTGTATGCGATTAATTGGCAGTTTAATGAAAAGCGACAATCGTTTTTTGGTAAATTCTGCTTTGCAAGAATAAGACACATTTTCCCTTCAATATCTTTGTTCAAATCCTTTCTACAAACTACATTAGAAGTCAAACCATTAATGAATTATTTATAAAGTGGAGCCAGACATAATATTCAGCAATATCCTACATGACAAAGACGATGTACTTTTTCTGACATGAACATGATGAAATTATAATTCATTATCCTATATCTCAATACAGCTGTCACAATAAGCAAACATAGTACAAATCTAAATCATTTGTAAATGGATGCATGTCTGCAATTTACTGACGGGGTTTCCGGCCCCCAAGCAAGATATTCTTAATCAATTATAAACAAGAAAATACAACCTTTCCAGACTGCAAATTTAAATTGCTGCAATTGACATGATTGATATCGGATCACTTAGGATACATTAATCTCTTAAATATTCATGAAAATTACAGTGCTTTATCCGTTTTGGCAGTTTGAATAGAAAATATTACTCGTATCATCATCGGGTTTAGAGAATGTTGCATTTATAATGATGAATATATCCCCTGAAGATATATCATATAAAGTATCATATCATTTCTATAATGAATTGAATATATCCGATTTACCCCTCACTAGACCAAAAAATAGTGCATGCAACCAGAAATGACAAGGGCAAAATATTGCGGTTATTTAACCCGTGTTATCGTGGCTCACCGCAAAACCTAATTAAGCTATTATGAATTTGGAGGATCAATATGCTTTCCTAGATATCTTCAAAACGTTAAAGAATACATGTATTTTGTAGATGTTATGAGATCATCGATCTGAGTTGCACCAGACATAAAGTGGGCAATCGTGTGTTTTCCGATGATAATGG
Source organism: Temnopleurus reevesii (assembly GCA_036244855.1). Lineage (NCBI taxonomy): Eukaryota > Metazoa > Echinodermata > Echinoidea > Temnopleuroida > Temnopleuridae > Temnopleurus > Temnopleurus reevesii. Next base: position 5,989 of record BQKZ01007280.1, on the reverse strand, counting down.
TGTGTCCATTTTCATAATTTTGTCATAAAGATGGAAAGAATAACTTATTTCAGATATGAATGTCATTGAGGGTTTCATTAATTTGTACATACGTCCCTACTTTCATTTTCTCCACACCTTCTCTTATTATTCTTTCTCTTGTTTTTGCGGCTCTCTGTTTTATATATATTTCTCTTTCCTCCCCTTTCTCTATGTATATATATTTGATTCTCACTCCCCCCCCCCCCTCTCTCTCTCTCTCTCTCCCTCTCTCTCTCTCTCTCTCTCTCTCTCTATTTCTCTTCTCTCTGTCTTTTCTGTACTTCCTCGTCTCCTGCTTTATCTCTCTTTTTCGATTACAATCCACCCCATCCCATATCTCCCCTGCACGCTGACGACATGTGTCCTAATTAATGAACCACCTTCCAATTAATATCGATTGCGCTAAGTGGTCACGATAGTATAAACGATCCATGATCGATCGTCTGCGCAGCCTTGATAGGAATTATAAATACTGAGCAGCTCACTTGTCTTCTGTTTTATGTCAACATAGAATCAAGGATAATTATATAAACTTGATCAATGTGCAAAATTAGATACGGAAGTGAGGGGCAAGAGCGGTGTTGGGGGAGGAAGGGAAGCGGAGGGCGGACGAGGAATGAGAGATGTAGAAATAAAAACAACATCCGGAAATTGGGTTGGGTTGCATCACGAGAGAGAATGGGGCCGAAAGCATGGACCATATAATATTGCAAAGTGCAGGGTTACCCAGTGTGTGTGAGAGAGAGAGAGAGAGAGAGAGAGAGAGAGAGAGAGAGAGAGAGGGGGGGGGAAGAAAGATAATATTAGAGGAGGAAAAGGGATGAAATCTTTTTTATGTCGCATTACTATCTAAAGTAGATGAGAACATAGTATATCGAAAGCAAGAAGAGGAGTGATAAGAGAGAGAGAGACAGAGGAACCTACATATTTTAGACTTATCACGCTTAAAAATTAAGATAAAATCGAGGGGAGAAAGAGCGAGAAGGGGGAATAAACAGACAGATCTAGATGGAGCGGAGAGGCATGACAACGTATAAAAGAACACACACTTTCGAGGAATAAGATCGCGGATGTAGGCGGAGTTGGGAGAAAGAGAAAAGGAGAGGAAATGAACTCGGAGATGACTGTACTTATTTTACATTGATCGTGTCAACATAGTATCAAGGGTATCACAACATCACTACCGGTGCTGCTGAAAGTACATTTGAGATGGCAAGGTTTTTAGGACAGTGGGCTGCAGAAGGCTACCATCGAATGCCGTAACAAAGAATCAGAAATTAAAATCTAACATGTGGACTCCGAAATTAAGGCAAATTCCAATTGGCATCTTTTCGTGCTTTTCGTAGTTTTATAAATGTTATTTCAAATTAAACGGGGAGACCAAAACAGACGCACACAATTCACTCAAACCCTCTGTCTTATATGAAGATTATTCAGCACCAATAAACCCAACCCAACTGAAGAAAGAGAAAATAAATGAAAAACAAAAATCGAGCAAGGGGGGGGGGGATACCGCAATGTGACACAAAGGAGTCCGAAAATGGAAAATGATCACAATCGGGATACCAAGAATTTTGTAATTTCTGAGATATGCCTCAAAATGTAATCCCAACAAAGATTTCAAGCGAACTAGTATGAAAATCAGTATAACCATGATCGCAGGGAATTTCGAAAAATTAATCTTCGTCATGTTATCGTGGCCGATGCCAAAGGTATGCTATTCATTACACTAATGGAAAGGTGAAGCATGGCCGAAGATGATAATAATCTTCCATTCGAGATGGAGGGAGACTGGGAGAAAAGATGTTGGGATGTGGAATGGATGCGATCTTCTAAGCGAGAGGGGAGAGAGAGGTTCGTGGAAAGTGAAATGAGGTGATATGGTTTATCGACACGCCTTGAACACGCTTACCTCTGACGTTCACGCTCTATTTCACGCGTGAGGTATGAGGGCGTAGCCACGTATTTCCACTCCTTTCACAAAATTATCATAGATTTGTATTACGTCCCCCGCCCTCTCCCCATCATCTCCCTTCTCTCTTTATCTTTCTTCGGTTCACCTCAGAACTCACACTCTCAAAAATCCAACATGAATTTACAAGAAAAATCAGAAAAAAACGTGTATAGAAATTGCTTCATTTCTTTAAATGAATGTACAAATAAAATGATTATCCCGCATGAAAATACCTCATCTGCCCACATTGTGATAATGCTAATAATCATGATAATTACATTTATAAGGCGCTTTATACGGGTGTTTCAAAGCGCATAGGTGTTCTGTCTAATCATAATGCCGGTAAAAATATCAATACATAATTAATTTAAAAAAATAGTAGTAACGTCTCAGATATGGCTTTTATCTTTTATTCCGAGGAACTAATCATACCTCTCCTGTTCATTATGGAAGTGATTGAATCACGTGGTATTAACATATTCACCATCGTATTGGTGCTTCTCTTTTTAATTCCTTGGCAATTTTATGAGCTTCGACGCGTCGCCAAGAAGCAAACATTTTCATGCACATCACTTTTCCTCTCTCTGTCTCTGGCGCATTGACGTCTCATTTTCTTTCCAAGTTCCAGCGAAAAACGACATCATTTTATTTTCAATTATATTTTTACTCATTTTCTTGTTCTGAATGTAATTTTGATGGAATGAAATCGTCGCCTTGTTTTAATGATATCATGTCAAGATTTGCACGAATGAATTTTTTTAAGGCGATTGCTCGGTAATGTCACATCATCAGATCATATCATCTGATCATAATTCAAAGCTCAGAGATAGTCAAAGCATTTTGGATCACCAGTACAAAAGTACATGCCACACTGGACAAATGCATGGCGCTTGATGCACAAATTTAAACGAATTATATTCTTTTTACACGATGATTGAGTAAAAGAGAAGGCAAAACCTCGAGCATGTCGTTCAATATCATCTGGGCAGACGACAATACGGGCGGTGACAATAAAGGGCGGGAACATCGTCTTTCTATAACAAATTTCTAATTGGGAACACCAACTGTGTGTTAGTCGTGCTATACTGCTTCTACATGAGATTAAAATCTATATCATGCGATTCATGGAAGTAAGAAATGAAATTGGTAGATGGCATGCCGCGAATGCAATGCGCCGTGAAATAATCGCGGTTACAGAGCCTGATGTTTTTGGCCTAATTTTTGTGGATTTTCAGTGGTTTGTGCGCCCCCTGCCGCGATACGCAGGGGGCCTCGGTGAATATTCATTATGTTGATTTCACGCTATCTGAACGTACTAATAGTAATACACCGATATGAAATGCTGGTAAATGAAACATATGAAATGAGGAATTTGAGAGATAAGGAGGGGTAGAAATGATATTTGAACATGTTTTTAATGATTGTTAATGACATAGGATGAAGGGCTCGTACTTAATAATAATGGGGTTAATAGTGCGTCGAGATAAAAGAGATAAATCATTTCATCTTTTCTTTTTTAAATACATCATCAGTTGTTTACAACTTTGCCCATTCATACTTTGCGTTTTGTTTGATTAATAAATAACCCATGACATTGGAATAGCATATAAGAATATTGAAGTCCAAAAATATTTACATTACTTTTGAATTGTATTCTTTTCATTTCAAATATCTGATTGTTATCGTAAAGTAGTGATTTATGCGAAACACGCGCCAAAAGCAAATGGTTCAATAGAGGAGTGATATCATGAAATACAGCTTATCGCATATAGGTGTTTCGAATAAATTCTCTGGTCACACCAACGGACCACGAATAGAAACTTGGTTATTATGAAGTTGTTTACAAAATTCTTTAAGTTGTAAACAGGTAAACAGTAACGCAACACAAAACAATATTAAAAAGTTATTTACATGGTGTTACATTGCATTATCATGATGAAATAAATATTACCTTTACAGAGTGTACATTTAAGTCCAGTCCTTTGGAATGGATTTTAGTTTCATTTCATTTCAAATCATTTCATTTTTTTCAATTCTTTTGACAGTTCAAATCATACAGTCATAAATAATAATGGAAATAACTAATATTAAAAAATAATACTAAAATATTACAAATATTAATGCATACACATGGCAAAACGTAGTAAAATAAAGAACAGTCATCTTAAAGAATACAGATATTCATGGATGTGAAAGGCTATCGGAGTATCAAAGCCATTTATCATTGAGTAAACTTCAATTCGCAGCGATATGACTCACTAACAGCAAACATGATCGTGAAAACAGTATGATATGAGTGACTTTTTGTTCTCGACTCCAGGCATACGGCCTTATGGGGACAACCCCACCCATCCTTGAAAGGACCCTGGGTTTATTTTAGCGTCATGTTTGGACAGGCCATTCACTTTCTATATTTGACCATCGGTAGTCGATCCATGATTTGACAGTTGATGAAATACCATCGCTTTCACTTCATTCAATCGAACAAACATTTGTAAAAACCCGCGTTGTTCTTCAAGAATGACCATTGTCTTGACCATTGTCCGGAATCACAATGGTCAAGCATGTCAAACATGAGACACAAAGGCCACACAACAATATCCTTACAATGGTCATCTCCATTTCAAACCAATGGAACAAGATGATGATTGTTTCGGCGGCTTCTCAAGAGATTTGGAGTGTAATGGACATTTATTTGATCTGAATAAGTCAATTGAAATAAAGATATAGATTACAATCACGACCAGAGTCTGAAGTAGGTAGGACATTTGTATTTTTGTTGGAGTATTTTGCTTGGATTTCGAATACAATTGAAGCCTATTACTTTCAAGGATTGTTTTGATAGCTTGAAAAGTAAATCTCCATTAAAAGTCGGCTTTCATATTATGACAATATATGTCTACAAATCAATCTCAAGAAAGAACAATTTTCCAAGACGATTACATAACCACCAACAAAGCTCAAACTAGGTTCGAAGGATTCAAATTCAGTATACTTATTAACAAAATTAATTTACAATTTATGACTGAGAACATGTAGCACCTAAAAATAAAATAGAGAAGAATAGAGAGGGGAGGAACGGGGAACGATGTGTCTTTTCCAGACATGAGTCAGTCAGACTCACGTAATCGGGAGAACTTTAAAGTCATCATTAAAAAAAAATTGAACCTCCAAGACATGCACACAACTGTACTACAAAACACAATAGACTGTTTTTAGTGTGATTCAATTGCGACAAGCCAGTTAATAAACACTTATTCCCACTGGTTATCTTGATTTCAATGCGATGAAACTTGGTGGTCAGTCCCAGATGACCATTTCTTTGTATGGATGGAAAAGAATGGGAGGTCCATTTAATAAGGATGGTCAATTTGATCAAATGACCACTCGTGTTTGCTAGGACTCCAGGGATGAAGGGAAGATTTGAATGGAGACCTAGTGAACTTGAAAGAGGTGTTGTCCATCTATTGCAAGCCGATATGCGAAAAGGCAGCGATCTTTGTACTGTCCACGTACATGTTCATTACTTTCATGTCCTGTCATTTCATTTCCACTTCCAACATATGATACATTATAATACAATAATGCGAACAATATATTTAGAAATTTATTTTTATCTATCTTTTGCAATATATCAACATGCAGGTAAGATAAATTTATCAACAAATCATTTGGTGGAGGGGACTGATAAACAACGTAAATACATGAGCTAAAAATATAGTTATCTATTCATTTATTTACGTATGTATCTATCTATATATCTCTTTAACAATGTATCAATCTCAGTCTCTATTTATCAAGTATTACTAATATTCTTATGTTTATCCATTGACCCAAGTTTTATTTACCCAATGGTGTGACAAAACAGCACTAATAGTCTAATAAAATGAAATAAATTTTAAAAAATTGGCAAACCATTCGTAGCTTAACATTCATAAATAGAATAGAAACCTTCTTTTTTGGGCAAAAGAGCATTATGACAAAGGTTTTACAAAGTTTACAACGTCACTTCAA
>BQKZ01007279.1:9371-36383 GCA_036244855.1 Temnopleurus reevesii | reverse complement strand
ATGAACAATAAAATTGGTAACCTTTCCAGCTAGGCTAACCCTTGCTGGCTGCCGGTCTAACACTGTATATAACAAATAGGACTGTAATAGATATAGCACTGTAACGTAAGTGCAATATAACTAAGAGTGTACTATAACTAGTAATGAGGTATATAGCACTATACGGTCGTGTAACAAGTACGTAGAGATACAAGGAGTGCAGTAACACTTTGATTGTACAAGTACTAAGAGTGTCGTAAACGTTAAGAGTGTATAGGTACTCGGGGTACATAGTAGGTGTAAATTTTAGAGGTACTACAAGTGCAGTAACACTAAAGGAGTGTAGTAATGGTAGTAGCACTAGAAGTGTAGAAACACTATATGCGTGCAGTAACACGAATAGTTTAAAGGTACTAGAAGTGTAATAACACTAGGAGTGTAGTAGCACTAGAAGTGTAGAAACACTATAGGCGTGCAGTAACACGAAGAGTTTAGAGGTACTAGAAGTGTAATAACACTAGGAGTGTAGTAGCACTAAGAGTGTAGAAACACTATAGGCGTGCAGTAACACGAAGAGTTTAGAGGTACTAGAAGTCTAGTAACATTAGGGGTGTAGTAACATTTGAAGTGTAAAACACTAGGAGTGTAGTGGCACAAGGGGTGTAGAAACACAAGGAGTGTATACATTTGAAGTGTAGTAACACTATAGGAATATGTAAGTACTAGAAATGTAGAATCAGTAATAGTCTAGAAGTATACTAGAAGTTTGGAGGCACCAAGAGTGTATAAACACTAATGGAGTGTATGATAAACGTATGGCAGAAGAAGTCGGGTTAAGATGAAAATTAATGAACTATTTTTTATTATGCTCAAATAATATTTAATTGATGGTAGAATGCAAATGGCGATGGGGTTTAGCTACGATAGATTAATTGTGAGAATTGGACGTACAAGACAGCAATGAAGTTGTGTGAGGTGGTATAACAGCATAATTAAAGGGGATGGCAAATCAGAAGAAATAGAAATGGTAACAAAACTCGAATTATATAGAAAGCAATGGCAATTGTAGTGGTGAGGTCAGAACATTTCGCTATACCTGTTATCACTATAAATTTCAGAACAATCGACATGGTGCAGTGATCCAATTATGATACCATTGTCCAAATATTCAAACTGATAACAGGTAACTAAAGAATTCTTATTTTTACAGAGCACTAAGGGGGAAAGCGATACCAAAATTGAGAAATATAATGTGGATTCATAATCACAAAAACTTGGAATTGATAACAATCATGGGGCATGTAACATAAAAGATGCAATTAAACTTACAATAAATATTTATCGCAAGTCTATGGCACAATTGCAGTGGTGAGATCAGAACCTTTCGCTATACCTGTTATCACTATAAATCTCAGAACAATCGATATGGTGCAGTGATCCAATTGTGATACCCTTGTCCGAAGATTCAAACTGATAACAGGTAAACAAAGAATTCTGATTTGTACAGAGCACAGAGGGGAAAGCGATACCAAAATTGAAAAATACAATGTGGATTCATAATTACAAAAACTTGGAATTGATAACAATTATGGTCCGTTACGCTAGAAAGTGAATCATTTGACAACTATTGATTGAAATTAATTGAAATTTAATATTCATGAGACACATGTGTGTGTGACACACATATCACATTGAAAGAACACGATATGGACTATTTCCGAGAAAAAAATTAAGTCGAGGGCAAATTCAATGCTCCTTTGTAGTGCTATCAAAATCGGAACCGGCTTGTCATTGTTGTGTCCCCACAGTTGAATACACGGCGTACAGATCTATTGTCTGCGTTTGACTTAAGTTTCAGAAATAGTTTATCAAGACAATCACTCACTGTTAGCGTAATGGATATGACACAATCCCGATATTGGCCCAATGCATTCGAATACAGCAGATATAAAAAATAATTTTTGTTGCAAAAATAGCTGTTTATCAATATCACAAGGCAAAATAAGTGTCGATGAATTTTGTATGAAGTTTTGTTTCTCAACATTAACTACTTTGATTTTGTGCCAAAGCACAGTCAACATATCATTGAAAATTTAAGTAAAAATTTAACATCTGAATCACCACAAAATTACACAAATTGTCAAAAATTAATGAAAACTATATACACAATGGAGTACTTAGCAACATTTTAACTAGAAGATAATGATATTTTCTGAATTACGTAGCAAATTTTACAATATTGTAAATAACATGAACATGAACATGAATAATATGGCCAAATTGATAGAAAATTATTTCAAATATTTCAAAGAGTATAGTAAACAAAAGTATCATACTGATTTATTGAAGGTAAAATAATGATTGAAAATTAAACACTGTTATATTAAATATAGTAGGCGGAATTGTTATAAATGCAAATTGTATGCTTGCCCGACATGGTAACAAAAATGTATGCTAAATGGATTTCAAATAGACCCATTGTCGTTTAACAAATGTTACGAACAGGTAACAGGAACAGCGGATAAAAAACGTGCATTTGAAATTTTACTCTATCAGTAAACTGACTTATCCCAATAGTACTTTTTTAAATTCAGGAATCGCATTTTCGAGACCGCCTCGTTCATATAAAGAGTCTTCAATTCCTTTTATCACATCTAATCAAACAAATGCAATTAGATGTTTCAGACAAAAGCCTTTTGATGTTGCTCTGATAAGAATACAACACGCTTTCATGGTATGAAGTAGAACAATAAATAACTTACATAAAGGCATGAAATAACTTGACTTTATTGAACATATTTGTAAACAGAAAAAACGGGATTGCATCGCTGAAAATACAAACTTGATAGTAAAGAATGTTGTTTGTAACTCACATAAAGAAGCACATAACGATGTTGTATGAATCGAAAATTGAAAATTGAAAATATATCTCATCTCATGACATCTACCATCAAGACTATGAGCCATTGTGAATATTCCAATACAGTGTACATTTTGAATAATATTAGAATTCAAGAAAAGATAGAAAGAGGTTGAAATACACTAGGGGTTTTAAGTTTTACCATTACACGAAATTTTGAAACCAAAATGCTCTTTGATTAATCATTAAAGAGCTTTTGAAGTTTTATCAACAGAAATCACTCTGATTCTGAATACTTTTAAACGTAATATAGAGATTTTGGGTATTTTTTTTTATATTTTGGGCATTGTGAAAGTTATATATAACCCTGCATATTTATTTATTTATTTATTTATCTATTAAAACATGTTGGGATAAGGCAAGAATTATTCAATTAAAGATCTACGATTCATTTAATTTTACAGAAATAAGTGGCATGAATTTTCAATGCTTATGACAAAATCAATGTATTTTACAGCAATCTAAAATGTGCAGCTTTGAGTATCTTTCTTGTTCTAATCTCCCCTGATCGCTATAAAGTACTAAAGAGATTAACATAGAAATACATGTATGATGGGGTTACATTAATTCGTATAGTTTTTCTACAGCATTTTTAGATCGTGGTATTTAGCAAAATATATGTCTTAAAATACAAAATTATTTTTTAAAATCTTGGCACGAAATCAAACTAGATATTTCAGGCTTCAAATATTTCTCAAAAATAAAATTAATTCGTGAAAGAATGACAGAGATATCGCGATATCTAAATTCGATTGACCAAACGATCGCATCGCTCCACGCTGGAAAAAGGCGAAAATTGTCAACAAACTGTCATATTAATTCGTAGACCCCGTTTTGCACAAGATTTACCGTAAAATTGCTTCCATCTAAGATGCAAAATTTACAGTATTTTCACCACAAGATATCAAGGAATCGAAGGGTATGACTGCTTACTTACAAATTTGACGATTTCTGTTCGAAAATTGGAAGGATTCAGATCAGTGTCGCAAGACCTGTGTTTTTCTGCAAATGCAAGCAATTTTCATTGTTTTTTATGTCCATTTGCTAAGAAAATGTCCAGTTTAGCCAAAAATAAACAACCCTATTCACCATGATGATATCAGATTTGTGATATTTCATCGATTTTGTAGAAATTCATTTGATGTACGAATTAATATGATGTGCGAATTAATGTGACAGTACCATATACTGGATAGAACAAATTGATGCAAATTTTGAAACGATCCAATAATATGTCTAGATTCTGCAACTTTGGTATGATATTTGGAGATGCAAATACTATTTTTTTCAGTAAATCATAGGTATTTTTGGTGGTTCAAAGCATTAACAGCACTATTATTTTCAAGAAATAAACTATTACTGGAATTACCTATAGATTACATTTGGCGGCTAATAACGAATATAAGTAGAGAAAACGAAATGTCAACTTTATAGTTTGAATGGGCATGCGAAAATACACTTCATACACTCAATGATAAATGTCTCACTTTATGCCCCCTGCCAGTCACATAGAAGGCTGGAAGCGACACGATTCAACACGACTCCTCGTTCAGTTTGCAGATAACTATTTCCGAAGAAAAAGTCGTGTTGAATCGTGTTGCTTCCGGGCGTCTATGTAACTGGGGTACTAACATGAGCTAATTTCAGGATGTGTAGTGGAGCGAGAACATGCAACGTCTTTTCAATGAATTTGCCTCATTTGAGTATCATCATGAAATTTTAAATGAAGGATAAGGTGAGTAACCTCTGACCTCTGTTAAAAGGTCACCAGATTGCAAGCGAAAAATGGAAACATACATTTTCTGATTAGGAAAAATTAAGGCTACATTCACGGTGGTTGCAAAAATTTAAGAAAACGTGCCAAGGAAGTTGAATTTATACACATACCGCTTCATTGACAACGAATAAAGGCCTCAGCACACCAAACACGGCACGGCGTAACGGCACGGGTTTTACGCAGTATCTTGGTTGTTATTGGCCAGCGCGCTCTTCCGCGCAAAGGATCTTCAACAATTGACCAATCACAGGAGAGACATCGCGTAAATACCGTGCCGGGATACCGTGCCGTGTTTGGTGTGCCCGGGCCTTAATGCATGATTTCGAGAACACAATATACTGATAGTTAGACAGCAGCAAAAACACAACAAGTTCACAGTGATGTCATATTTTTATGGCAAGTTTTCATAGTTGCTTAAAATTATTTATAGATGTATCATATTTATTTATAGGTGTGTCACATTTATTTCTAGGTGTATCACATTTATTTATAGTATGTCACCTTTTAACGAGATTGTTAGGTTCTTAGAAATGCATTTCCAGAGAGAGACTGGACAAATAACTCTGCAATAATTGATATCTTATTTGGACCCTTATATTGAATGTGATCAGTAAGCCTGTGCATATAGTATTCAGTGAATATCCATCTCTCAGACGTAATCTCTCCCAAAGAAAATGGAATATGCCAAATGGCAGCCTCTGTCAATTATCGGGAAGGCATCATAGAATTATAATTTCCTGCAAAATTACACTTAGGAGATGGTATGGTATGGTATGGTAGTTTATTCCCAATCGTTAAAAAGACATATAATATACAACATGATACGAAATAAGAATACATTTGGCAAATTTACATGTGAACAAAAACATAACTTGCAAATAATAAGATTGGCTGGATTGCCCTTTCAGAATTATTATGTAACTCCAATGTGTTTAGCCAGTAAGAAGAATATACAACTGTGTATGCTTGATTAGTTAACGATGACATTCTCTAGTCACCAAGCTAGGGGGACGAACAATCTCAGGACGAACCCTGCCAAAATACCCTTTCGTTCTTAACCGATAGATCTTTGAGGAAACAATTGCTCGACCCCTACATGTCACGAGTAGTTAGGTAGGAGCGTCCCCAAACATGCATCTATGAAATCACTGAAGATCAAAGTGGCTCACTGACAACAGGGTCAAGAGTTCTTTGAGGTAGCAAATTCTACAGGTAACACGTGGATAAGAATGACGATGCCTGCTCTTATCGGGACATCCTTAAGAGCCGTTGGTTCCAAAATGTCAACAAAGTGCCTGCAGACGCAAGTTCTATATATCAAGAAAACGGTGGGTTCATGAAAAGCTGCACAAAGAGAATTCCCCGCTACCAGGGATGTGCACCTCCCCGGTGGTCAAAGATCGATAGCCAGCAAGAGAAGGAATGGTCTGATTCTTCTCCCCTTACCTGAATGGCGTTTCGCTAAGGCCCCGGTTACATAGAGGCTCGGAAGCAACACGATTCAACACGACTCTTTGCTAATTCACAGTTAACTGCCTCAGAACTAAGAGTCGTGTTGAATCGTGTTGCTTCCGGGGCCCTATGTGACCGGGGCATGAGCTAGGTAAGAAAGACTTTAAGAACGACTGGTATGAGTTATTGTGCTGAATACTCGGTATGTTATCAATCATGAAGTACAAGCATATATCAGTCGTCGTTGAAGTCTTAATTTCCTACGTTTAAAAGGCCTCCTGTCATGCCTTAGGGCGTCTCCCGACATAAGGTAATAAACCAAATTCCATTAACGGATTAAATACCTTACAAAATTGGTAATGAGTATGATCTATACCATTTGAATTTAATTCGGACATCTTTAGGCTCTATAATTAGCATATTCTATCATGTTGCACTGGGAAGTAACGCCATACAACTTTACAAGAAAGGAAACCAATAGGCAGTTTTGAAATTAACGAAATTATACAGATTGTCCGCAACGATATTTGTAAAAATGCCCGAGAGAAGAAAACGGTGATTAGCGCTTGTCCCATCTTCTTCATGGACAAAATTGCATACCTCAAACATGCCAAAATCAAGATGGAAAAGTGTCACAGATCGGTCAAGTGAAACATGGTGAACTCCATGAACTAACCCTGTACTACAAATTAAACGACAACCCGACACCACTTCACTGATCCTAATACAGCTAGCCAACACACAGGTACAACAACAAGAAAAAAACACAAAAACATAAACAACTATGGTGCAAATACGTTGGCTCTATAAAGAAAGCCATCGTTCAAATGATCCGATCTGCAACATTGACAGATTTTTATTCAATTCAGAAACCAGCGCTTATTTCACTCTTCTTGAATGCAAGTTTTGACAATATGCGTGAAATAAGCGCTTCTTTCATTCTCGTCATCTACCTTATAGCTTATCCAATTGATTCTTTCTGATCTTAATTTGTGAGGCGCCCTCATCTGCTGTGGCCAAAAAGATCTTGTTTTATAAAGCAACCAATCGGCTACTTCCTTTTGTGTGACGTGACTTCCCAGCGCGGGTAATACCTACTGGATTATCATTAAAATATCCAAAATTCTATTTCCTTAAAAATCATTTATGATATTTTAATTTATACGACTCCTCTATCCATATTATTCCCCGATCCACTTAAACTTATGAATTGTAGTACATCTTTGTAAATGAATATCATATATTTCTATATTCCGCCATTCAAGCAATATCGATATCATGGCAGCGCAAAATACTTCGAAGTATCGAAATAGCTTGGGAGTATTTTATCGTATTTTATTGATATTCTACTACACGTTTATGTATTTTTGTCATTTTGAAAATATGATATCCTTGCTATTTATCACTCTTTACTTCATATGAATTGTTATACATCTTTTCAAATTAATGTGCTGTTAAATATTTCTTGAAATGTCAACTCAATTACTATTGACTTTTGAACATTAAGGTTAACGTCACAGGCGTAATTAAACAGCAATTTCAGAGAATATTAAAAAGTGCACTATAAGTATAATTATTCAATTGGATAGTGAGAAAGGGTAAGACATTTTGGATAGGAATGGTGACATTGCGTATGAAGGGGTGACTGGTTTTGTTCCCCCACCCACGAGCAATTTTGCGCCCCTAAAGATGCCGACAAGAAAATTACATTATGCTTTACCCCAACCTCCAACAAAAAGGGAATTATTCAAAATGCCAAATAGATTGTTGTATAACTTTCATAGAATGAATCTTGTTGTTGCTGAATAGGTAAAGGATACCATAGGAGGCTTCAAAATCGTAAGGAGGGAAAAGAGAAATCAGAATTGTGCATCTCCTGTTGGTTCTCTGTACTAAGAAATATTCTTTTTGTAGCTTTTCAAGAAGTCGTTGTGTTCTTGGTCTGCGCTAGCGTACTTCGCTAAAGCCCCAGTCACATAGGGCCCCGGAAGCAACACGATTCAACACGACTCTTTGTTCGGAGGCAGTTAATTGTGAATGAACAAAGAGTCATGTTGAATCGTGTTGCTTCTGGGGCCCTTGGTAACCGGGGCCTAACATTCAGGGACCAACGGCTCTCCTTGATGTCTCAAAAAGAGCAGTTGTTTACATTCTCATCTGCATGTTACATATAGAATTTGCAACCTTGAAATACTCTGGACCCGATTGTCAGTAAACCACTACGATCTTGAGCGATTTCATAGATGCATGCTTGGGGATGTTTCTAACTTACTACTCGTAACATGCTTGGGTCGTCCAGTTGTTTCTACATGGATCTACGAGCTAGCAACGAAAGGGGGCATTTTGTAAGGGTTCAAACTGATACTATTTTGTGTCCCCGAGCATAAACAGCTGGACATTCTTCTACTGGCCAACCACATAGGAGTAATCTCATGTAAGTTTGCAAGAAACGGCCATTCTATGGTGTTTTCTCCATACAAAGACTGCCATGTAGCATGCATGTTTCTTTTGGACAAGTACTGCCATTGTTGAAGACATCGTCTGGTAAAAAAACAAGTGAGTTTTCAACAATCTCGTAAAAAACAATAACCTACGAAGATGCTATTATTTTATTGAATGGTTTCAGCTGTTGTATTTCTTTCACTCTGCTAAAGCACTGGCTTAGGAAATAAATTTACAAGATGGTTCTATATTTGAGATAATATATTCCGAAACGTGAGCTCACTGAGTAAATTGAAGCAATTTACAAAAAAATAGCACGAAAACATTGTATGTTTGTTAACAAAAATCATTAACTTGCATGGCTCTGTTGTGATGCGTCGGTACTCCGATGTTTCCTCTCTTGGCGGCAATCCTAGTGGACCTTTGAATGCTCTGATCTTCACGTTGTCGCGATGTGGGTCTCTTGCTCACCAGGATCTCCTTGCTGGATGCTGGAACCGATCAGCGGCTTCAAGACGGGGTAACCTTCATCGAGGTTCGGTGTCGCTTGAGCTTCTCCATCGTCCTTTTCCGCTCCACCTTTCTTTTGTCATCTTGGTGTCTTTCAGGTACGACTCCCAGTGAAACCTGTTGATTGGCATTAAAAAATTAAAAGAAATATCCTAGTCACATTCATCCGCTTATTGTTATTCAGCATACTTGTTCAAATCTTTTGATCAAGAATATTGTTTTTTTTTTCCTTTCGTCTTCTCAATCCATCCATCAATTATCAGCGTAACAATTACCTACACACAGCTATTAGCTATTAGCAGAGCAATATATCTCGGCAGATCGATCGAGGCCCCGCCCCTTCAGCCCTTAGTGTCCATGAATGCGGCCCGCTTCACTTTCCTCAGGTAAAACATTTTGTATTATCTTAGCGGGAGGATGGGTGAATGCATCCCCCGGAATTTTAGTGGGAGATGGCGTGTACAACCTACCCCCCCCCCCCCCCCGTTTCAAGAGGGAAAATTAGAAAAAGTAAATACAACATTGAATAATTTCCTAATTCTTCCAATGATTTTTTCTACCTTAAAAGTTAAAGTTTTTATTAAGGCGTGGTCACACCGGCCGGACGGAGCTGTAGCGGTCCTTTAGCGGTAGGGATTTAGTCTGAAAGGAGAGACCTTTGTGTTTCGGTGTGTGCTTGTGCAGAGCATGATACAGGGTATGCATTGTGTGACTACATTACACACAGCATTGTTCCTTCCTACAGCCTAGGGTAAGGCAAAAACAGTGCAGTGTGTCGCGTATAGTGAAAGGTTGCATACTCTGTATCATGCTCACACAGAAAGCTTAGGGTCTGTACTTGCAGACTACGCTAAAGGACCGCTATATGTCAGCTCGGCCGGTGTAACCACAACTTTACAGTTTTTATTATGAAAGTCAGGATTTTCTCAAACTCGGGAGCTCAGCTCCCTTGCAATACTATTTTCTTAAGGGTTTTGTTATTTTTTTGCCACCATGCTTGGACAGACCTCCATGAAAAAATAATCGAAATTGGGGTTTCAATCACAAATGAGTGATGTTTTAGTACCAGATTCCTTCTGAGATATGGGGCATGTTACATGTTGGAATGGTAATCTTTGGGCAAAAGAAAAAAACAGTTCTATTTCTGTTATTTCTTAGTGCACAAACATGTCTGTCTAACCATGCTGTAGTTGTTGTGACGGGGTAAGCACCTATATGGAGCTCCATAGAATTAAAAAAATGGCGGCTTGTCATGTAAATAGATTTTTTATTTTTTTTCCAATACATGCATGCATCAAATCTTTAAATTCTTTTAAATCCAAACACAAGTAATATTTTTAGCTCATTTTGATTAATTAGCATCCCTTTCATATATTTACATATTAATTTTTCAGTACAAGTTTTAATATTCAGAATAGCTGGGGCTGCCCCGACAGAGCCACTTTGGGTTTTATAGCAGTTCCCATTTCATTTTCGTTATTAATGTTATTTACGTACTGCATATGTTGTCCCCCTATCTTTCATTCTACTTTTTCCTCTTCAATTTACTGTCTTGTTGATTGTTTATATGTATTTTATTTTACTTATTTTGTTTTTGTGTTGTATTTTAACGAAATTGAATAAACGCATTTGAATTTTGAATTGAATTGAACTCAAGAGAACTTACCAGTCACAGCACTCATCGGCAGCGTCTCCCATTGGTGTCCTCCGCCTAACAGGTCCATGGGTCCAATCTCCAGAACATTGAATCTCTGTTGGCAGCATACTGAAATACAAGAAAAATGTGTTTTATTGTCGTGAAAGAAATTATTAAAACAAATGCTGCCGGTTTACACATGTGCTTGTAGGCGGGTGGCACAACCGATTAATACAAGATAACCATAACCTACAAGAATCATAATTAGATTATACAGATATCGCAACTTACACAGACCTCATACTCTTAATACATAGCCATGTTGGGTATTTTCCTGGTATAATTCAAACCTCCTTAGACATAAGTTCGTTTAGTCAGCGACAGGGGAACTCATTGATCTTCATAGACTTTGCACTCACAAAAAACAAGTCGTGCGAGGGACTATACAGAGGTGGCTTATTTCACGATTTGGCCCGAATCTGATGTCTGTATATCATTCCTTTGTGGCTTATCATGTGAAATAATACTCACTTCAAGAGGTAGCCATTGGGATTGGTCTCGAAGCAGTGGAAAAGTCTATACGAAACAAATCCAGAAAGCAAACTACGTGTCTGTCATACAGAGAGAGTGCAGTCGAGACACCGACACACAGAGTGCAATCGTATAAGCGTGTAGCGTTTCGATGTGGCGCCATACATCACGTGATACACACACCATTGTCCAATCACGAATCGTCGATTTCGGGGAAGTCTGTTAACAGGCGGGTTTACTGATAGATGCAAATTTTAGATGTTCTTTTTACACAAATGTTGTTCTTGCCAACCCGAAAGCTTGCAACGTAGGGACAAGTAATGTATTCACGCTGGATTCCAAGCATTGTACTTCAATTGTTACTAGTAGGTTTGAAGAATACCACGTAACTATGTTCGTTAGTAAGAAACGTGTATCAGTTTTAATCTATTAGTCGACCAGCGTTTAGAAGGCCGGTTTATATATAGGGCCATTTACTGATGTATTCAATTTAGGGCTTGCCCAAGTCTGTAGTAACGGTTGACAAGGTCAACCACTTTCATTAAAGCGTTAACAATAGGCTACTATTTTTGGTAATGTATTCAAATTTATTTAGACGAGCTATTTATTCAGCCGTCACAAAATAATGAGATTACATTAGTCAAAATGCCCCTTGCTTACAATCACGTTACTAGTCTTAATATCAGGTGAACAAATAGTTTGTAACTGTGTGTTTGACGAAGAAGAGTGCATTAAATTTGAATACATTACGAAAGTGGTCCATCAGTGCACACAAACGAGATTGCATTTCCTATTATTCTGCTGAGAAATATCAAACACCTTGCGGCGAATATACAGGGAGTCGTCTTTCTTTTGTGTTCATGAAGCTGTTGTAAAAACTCGAATGAAGTTGTTTTGTACCAGTCCTTTGTTTCTTCTGCTCATAGTGAAGAGATTGCACGAAATAGCCTTGATAGCTATCCTTGCCTTGCTAAAGCCCCGGTCACATAGGACCCCGGAAGCAACACGACTCGTTGTTCTGAGGCAGTTAACTGTGAATTAACAAAGAGTCGGGGTGAATCGTGTTGATGCCGGGGTCCTATGTGACCGAGGCTTAAGACTTCTTAATCTTTTGTTCCACCCTTTTAACATATATCAAAGTATCAACGTTTATGTCTATGTTAAGAGGGTGGCACAAGAAGTTAAGACGTCTTGGCAAGAAGATGATAACGAAGACCATTTCGCGCAATCATCCCCGACAGCTAATTGTACAAAGCCGAGACAAGACTGAGACAGGACTTCTCTGTGAAGAGAAGTTATTCTTATGCCCCGATCACATAGGACCCCGGTAGCAACACGATTTACCCCGACTCGTTGTTCTGAGGCAGTTAACAGTGAATTAACAAAGAGTCGGGGTGAATCGTGTTGCTTCCGGGGTCCTATGTGACCAGGGCTTAAAATAACGCTCTTTTGACCCCTGAACTGTTTTTTTTTCTTTTTTTCGTCAAGGAATACGTGGGTACAGGTGCATTTATTGATTCAACCTATTTCGATATCTGCATTTATGGGTTAAAACGCACTTTAAGAAGTCGCGGATTCAGGGGGGGAGTCCCAGGCGCACGCCCCAGGCCAAAAAAAAAACGAGAGGGAATTAGGCGGTATATCACTTGCTTTATATAAAGATATATATATTTTTTTAAAGATGGTCTTAGATGCCAGGAAATCGCATTTAAGAATATTTAATTCTCATTTTTTTCGGAACAAATCGACACATGTGCCACGCCCCCCTTTTTAAAAAATCCTGGATCCACCCCTGACTCACACCTTTGCGTTTTTAGCCAGCGTCGGCCCAGCATTCTTATTTTTCATTATTCAAAACGCTCCCTTGACGAACAAAGACGTAGGTCATAAGTTAGACTGACGTTCAGCGTACGCTTCTTGAGCGCAAGCCAAACATTAGTCCGCCGTCTGATAAGCGTATACTGTGCGTCCGGGTAGCGTTTTTTAATATCCAAAAACGCTTGGCCGACGCAGAATAAAACGCAATTGTGTGAGTCGGCCTTTAGCGAGAAGGAGACAGCTTATAAGACCATTTTGTGCAATTGGCCCCTAATTGCCAACTGGTCGGTGTAATCTAATGTACACCCCTTCCCAATGCCTCCTCACTGTCCGATCCCACGGGAGCCCATTTCACCCGCACAAAAATATCCCCTCCGCTTTTCATAGACGTGGGTAACTAAATAAAAAAAGAGAAAATGTCTAAACTGCTATATTTTGCAGTTCATCGTTAATATACCATGCCGCATCACAAAGCCTATTGTTAATAATTTAAAAATAAAGGACGTTTTATCACCTGTTCATTACGTTATATGTAACCAAATTACTTTGGAACAGGTGTGCCTCCATCCCCCCCCCCCCCCCCCCCCCCCCCCCCATTGTTAACCATTTCTTACACAATCCTGAAATGTGATATGAACATTCATTCAACTCCATTACAATATGAACACGATTTTCCTGCTCCTTTGTGTATTGGAGATCAAAACATATTCATTCTTTTTTACCGTGTATATAACACCATTGATGAAATTGCCAAATAAAAAAAATGTTTCTGATAATGATGATGATGGTGGTGATGATGATTATGATGATGATGATGATGATGATGGTGATGATGATGATGATGATGATGATGATGACGATGATGATGATGAGGAGGAGGAGGGGGAGGATGATGATGATGATGGTGGTGATGGGTTGAGTACAGCACATTGTGGAACAAGTTTACTTGCTTGATGAAATTTGGATGGGATTCGAACCAAGACCCTCTGTTTGAAATGCGAGAGTCGGAACTGCTCCACCACAATGCCTCCACAACCCATTTATAGCGGTTTTCTGAAGCGCATGCACTGTGAGTAGAAGTAACAAAGGGCTGGGACAAAGCAAACAATTTCATTCAAGCCTTCACAATAGTTTCATGAACACACACGAAACTAGCTTCCCTGTCTATTCACCGAATAGATGCGACACCATTTCGATATTTCTCTGCAGAAAAAGAGAACATAAATTTCTCCTCTTTTTTTTTTTTTTGCATCAATCTAGATAATGAGGCCGACATCCACGTCAAGCTTCAACGCTCATGATGACGTTCCCTTACTTTATTTAAATTAAGTTGATACATTGTTTCTCTTTTTTATATTACTACTCTATGTATGTTAAGATATACTATTTATCTATATTATGTATTTATGTTAAATGTTTGTATTGTAAATCATTCATTTGAACGCAGAAATAAAATATAATCAAATCAAATCAAATGCTTGAATAGAAATTGTTTATTTTGCCCCTGGCGTTTTTCCCTCCTGCTCACAGCGATGAGTATAATTTCATTTTGGGAATTTTAATTTCTTGTTTCTCCATCTATAGTGAATGCTTGAATGGAGATTCATGTTTACTTTGTCCCAGGCATTTGTCCCTTCAATATGCTCATAGTGATGGTTATAATCTGATTTGAGAAAGTTCAATGCACTTTTTATGCTGTTTACGTGCTTTCCTCCACAGGTGACCCCTTCTCCTTTTTTTTTAAATATTAAAACTCCCAGTAGGTGGAACCGAGAGAGAATTGTATAAATATCTCGATGTCTTCTCAAATTGTTTTAGATGCTTCCCACGAGATGCTTGGGCCGGATGGGATGTTATTCTGCACGTAAGCCAACGTCTCTATATCCAGGTCGTTGGAGTAACCCTTTTTTCTTTCTTTCTTTTGGAAGTGAAAAAGTTTTGTTATTGGATCGATTTGCTTCCAATATACTTTGAAGATGGTGTCGCTATGGTATAGGACTTGAAGGACACCACACGGCGCATATACACACCCACATGAACACACACACACACACACACACACACACATAAAGTGCCACCTGAACGCTTCTGTTAATCAGCATGAAAGCTATTGAATGAGTAAAATAGTTGGTCACCCAGAATAGGCGGGTTTACTTATAATATTCAAATTTATGTGCTTTTCTTGCCACTGAACGTAGTAACGTGGTATTCGTTAAACCGTTTGATAACAATATGACTACAATACTTGGAACGTAGTAACGTTGTATTCGTTAAACCGTTTGATAACAATAAGAGTATAAGACTACAATACTTGGAATCCAGTTTGCATACAATACTTGTTGCTATATGTCGGGCAAGCCTCGGGCAAGCTTTAGGGTTGTCAAGAATTACAACCTTTGTGTTAAAGGTATGCATAAAATTTGCATCTATTAGTAAACCCGCCTATTAAGAATACTGCATGGGCCAAGTCAATCCGCTCCCCCATTTGCCAATTCTGGATCCACGCTTGTCAGTTGTTTGTGTATGCACCTTGTAGGTTTTTAAAAAAAATACCCAATACCATGCATCATTCGCAATGTCTGACAACGTTTTATCCTAGCTAAAAAAAAAAAAACATGAGCAAGTTTCAACAATATCGGTTACCATTCGGCACACGTACAGGATACGGGTAGTACAGATCAAGGCTGAATTACACCTCCGCGTTTGTCAAAGTCATCGTCTGCTCTGCGTTTATGAGGCTCCTTCAACGCAAACATACGGAGGAACGACGATTAGGCTACTAGACCGTAACACGTGTGTATGTTGAGCGCTGGACGAACGTCATCAACTTCGGTCAACCGTCTTTCCTTCGTATTTCTGCGTTCACGGAGCGTCATGAACGACGGACAGACATTAGGCCAAGGTGTGACTCAACCTTTAGTTTGTTTTATTATTGCCCAACTTTCCACATTCCGATGGATCCTGAAACCATGACGATTGCTTCATGTATCAAATAGGAAACAGAAAAGGGGTTATCCGATAAAAATATTAGAGAGAAAACAATTCTGACAAAAGTTTTCTCGTATCCGCTTAGCTTCGCGTTGTTTTGATGCAAATTCCGCATCGACATTGGGATGGGGTCGGACTTTCAACATACAATCCCTCCATTCCCCGTCCGCAAAAGGGGGCTTTTTTATCCTTATTTTATTTTCATACCATTTTTGAGGCTATTGGTTAATTCATTTTACAAAACAATAAGACGAATCTCCGGGATTTATTACAGAGTTATGTGAAAGAGTATACCAACGTCCTTACTAATAGCTGTCACCATCACCTGATCGCTACAACCACTATCATCGTCATGATCATCTAAATCACAGCCATCATTTTTGTCAGTTTTAATGCCCTTGCAGGTGCGTATCTATTGGCGAAGGGGCCCGTGGTTGAAAATGTTGAACAAATAACCCAAAAAGGTGAAAAAAACACTAGCATCCTTTTATTGTGTACGGTATATTGGGAGACGCTTGTCGGCAAAATGAAATGTACAAGTTTTCCTTTTTTTTTTGTTGCTCCTCAGAAAACGATACAATCTTGAATACGCGCATGTTTAGCATCATGATGATGATGATGATGATGATGGCCTCTTGTATAGCGCCGGTATCCGCCACAGCTGGGCGCTCATGGCGCTTGATTACTCAAAAAATAATGTCTCACAGATTTCAATGTCCTAATTAGTGCTATGGTAATTCATCAATATCATCACCACCATCACCACCACCATCGTCATGACACCATCCATCATCATCAGCATCATTGTCATTATCATCATCATCATCATCATCATCATCATCATCATCATCACCATCATCATCATACTCATCATCCATCATCAGCATAATCATCATCATCATCATCATATCATCATCATCATCATCATCATCACCATCATCATCATCATCATCATCATCATCATCATCATCATCACCACCATCACCACCACCATCGTCATGACACCATCCATCATCATCAGCATCATTGTCATTATCATCATCATCATCATCATCATCATCAGCATAATCATCATCATCATCATATCATCATCATCATCATCATCATCATCATCATCATCATCATCATCATCATCATCATCATCATCATCAAGTTGGTCCATCATCATTATCATCATCACCATCATCATCACTGTCACCGCGACCATATCTGTATCATTATTGCCATCTCCATCAACCTAAGTCTGAGTACATGAGGATTGACTAACAAATTAACGAGAAGGAAAAATAAAGAGAATCATAATAATGTTCTTGCGAATTTGTTCATTTATTTGCGATCAATGTTGCAATAAAGGTTTATATACATCACTATAACAAGATTAAAACATTGAGAGTGAGTTCTTATTCTTCAATGGGCACGTAACTAGGGATTCATGCCACTATTTGAATGAGCATATCTATTTATTAAAAAACATATGTTGCTTACAAGCAATATGAAAGTAACAATGAAAACAATGAAAACAACAAATCATCATCAAGAAGACTCTAATCATCAACATTCTTAGTTCTAATTTTCTACATTCAATAAGATTGTCAGAAAACTATACCAAATCTAGAAACGACGTATTGAATAACTAATTAAGCGTTCAAACGGTGAGCAGTTTCCCGCTAAACTTCATCAGGTCGTACCGTCTAACGTCCAGGCGCATTTTTTTTTAAATCGAAAAACCATACAGTTTCAGTATTTTAACATTCCAAATAACTTCCTTATATTATACACAAAGTATTGTTCTGAAAATTCCTCGAGCGCAATCGATGAGTATAAAAACTAGAGCCGCTTTTGATGGAAACTACATACTCTTATATTTTGTTGACGTTCCATAAAGCTTCTTCATGAAAAACAGCCCAATTTTCACATATCGGACAGACTCCGTGTGTGGATCCACCAGCCTTTGACAACAGTCAACATGGTCTGCAAAACCATAAGGTAAGGGGGCTGCAGCCACTGTACATTTTTTCTTTACAGTTAAGACGTGTAAGCGATGTGTAAAAATTGTAATACATAACCCTGATATTTTGCGCCTTTACAGATATATTCGAATAAATAAATAAAATAACGAAAAATACTGCACCCACCCCTCCTCCTCAACCCAATTCCTGGCCAAGTTCGAACATGAGAATAATCTCAGATCGGCTGCATCAAATCTTTGTGTTTTTAGGCAACGTTGGCCAAGCTTGTGTGAAGTGTGTGAGTTTTAAAGTTTGCCATTTAGAATCGAGGGACTAATGGTGCGCTACGGAGCTTTCAGACCCTCCATACAGAATAACGAGAAATATAATAGAATATTGAAAAATATTGTTTCGACAAAAGGCGCATATTGGGCACCTTTATCCCGCATTTGGAACCTTCCCAAAGGAATTTGCGTGTTCATAAACCTCATATCGTTCCATGTTAAAAAGTCTAGTGACAGTTTATTATCAAAATTACTTTAATAAGGTAATTTTAGAATATTTGAGGGAACTTTTAAAAAAATACAGGAGATGAATAAAAACCGTATTCTTTTTTCCTCAGCGCACATGCTCAACAAACCTCTTTGGATATAGGATACAACAATAGCAAATTACAATACATTATATTTCATTTTAAACAGTCTTTTCTCAGGCCGATTTTACAAATAAATATCATTGGTCGAGTCATTCTTTAGCGACGTATGATAAAGAGCATCGACTGGAAGTGGTCTCGACATCTCATCCATGATTTCGTTCTCCTGCTCGACGTCGGACGATGGTCTTCTCTCCGAGGTCAGCATCGAGTTTGTGAGATTATGAATGCCGTTGTGGTTGCTCGTGATCGAGTCTTTCTTGCCTTGCTCTGTGATAAAACACAATTGAAATAAATGCCTGATAATCTGTACACACCTGGTAACTTAAAAGCATTCTTAAAAACAGTTATAGAAAGATAAGAGTCAAGATGTACATGACATACGTCATAACACGTAACCAAAATTTGCCAATTCACATAGATACCGGTTATTCGTTTATATCATTGAGAAATTCATAATTTCATAATCTATGAATAGGCAGTTCACCATTTACAAGCGTTGCTCTTTAGTGAACCCCTCCATTTTTACCATATTATTTCATGCTTCTGGTTATCTCTATTTAATACGATATTAAACAATTTCCGTAAAATTAAGTCGAACGCCAATTTAATACTTCTTTGTAATGTTATTCAATTCGGAACAGGCCTAGGTTGCGCTTGTGATTGTTGTGTCCACACAGTTCAATACACGACGTACTGCTCTATTGTCTATGACCGACTCTAATTTCACGGAAATTGGTTATATCGTGTTCAGGGTGCATTGACAACCTGTATTATACTCTAACGTGGACACAAAGAACGGACATACATTTAAAAGGCCACGCACGGAGTCTAACTCGGATTTAGATTCCGTGCGTCGATAGTGATCAAGCCGCTTATTTGCTTCTCTTTCCTTAACTTGTAACTAACTAGTTTTATAATTTTTAAAACTTTTTTTTGCCCGATGTAGTTATTATTGATTAATTCTATGTACTTATGTAACATACAAATCAGAATTGTTTAAAGACCTACTCATACTTGCGTTTTTAGACTGCGTTAGCCCATCATTTTTGAAAATTAGAAACGTTCCCTCGACACACAAAGACGCAGGTCATACGGTGGACTGACGTTCGGCGTATGCTTCTCGAGCGCAAGACGAACGTCAGTCCGTCGTCTGATCCATTAATAATGTTAGCGGTTAACAGTTTTAATTTTCAAAAACTCTATGCCGACCTATGCTAAAGGTGTGAGTCAGCCTTTACCACAGATATGCTTTGAAGGAGGACTCCAGGAGTTACCGTTCAAATGGATCTTGAATTGCATCCTACTTAAGAGATGCCAACTGTTCTGTATTTTCATATGAATTTGAGGCTTTTATGACGTGTCAATGACTGAGAGCACGGTTATGTTTTTATGTTTTTATTCTCATTTTTGTTCAGCTCTTTCATTATTCACACCTTAAGGCTGACTCACACATTTGCGTTTTAAGCCTGCGTTGGTCCGAGCGCACAGTATACGCAGATCAGACGGTGGATTGAGGTTCGGCTTGACTTACGCCAAACGTCAGTCTACCATATGACCTGCGTCTTTCTGCGTTCAGAGAACGTTTTTAATTTTCAAAAACGCTGGGGGGCAGACGCGGGCTAAAACCACAAAGTGTGAGTCGGCCTTTAAGTTTGCCCCATGCATATTCCGGAATGGTTGACATCTACATGTAGCCTACCTATGTTCTGATTGTAATCCGTTGGGTGTTCGTCGAGAGGAGGGTGGTGTAGTGTGATGGCCAGGTAGTATGCCCAAGAACCCAAAGCACTCCCTACGGCAGGTCCGACGATCGGAATCCACCACCAGTGAACACCACCAGGCCTGAAAAGTTTGGAGAGGACAAAGAAAATACGGAATAAAAGATATTATATCAGAAGTATGTTCTCATCGTAACCTTGGACAAATCCTACTGAAGGCCGAAAAGTGCCGAAGAGTGCCAAAGACTGCCCCAAAATACCGCAGAGTGCCAAAGACTGCCGAAGAAAGTGAAAAGTGCCGAAGAGTGCCGAATATCTACTCTTCGGCAGTATTCGGCATTCTTCGACTCATTTCGGTACTTGTCGGCATTTAGTATGAAAGTCAATGGAGTATGTGGTAAGTGAAGGGCAGTGCAATGGCCAGATAGTAGGCACAGGATCCCAAAGCACTCCCTATCGCAGGTCCGACGATCGGCCACCACCAGTGAACGCCACCAGGCCTGCAAAGCTTAGGGAGGAAAAATATAATATTAGATGAAGTATAAACATTATCAGAAGTTTGTTATCATTGTAACCCATGGAGGGATCCTACTATATGCCGAATTGTGGCGAACTGTGCCAAAGAATGCCGAAGGGTGCCGAATAGCTACTCTTCGGTTGTCTTCGGCAGTCTTCAGCTTGTAGTATGACCGCCTGTGGGGTACTTCTAAAGGCTGAAGTATCTTGAAGTGCCGAAGACTGCCGAAGAGTGTGTCGAAGAGTGTCAAAGATTGCCGAAAATGCCGAAGAGTGCCAACTAGTCAGCAAAGAGTGCCGAAGATGTTGGCTATAAACGCAAAGCGTGATTGTGCTTCAAGGCAATGGCTAACATTGTCGAATATCGAAATGAAATTGTGCTGATTCAGCGGGTGCAATGTTCATTATTATTAACCCTTGGTCTAAACTAGAGTCTTCAGAAGCAAGACAATTCAGCTTACAAGTTATTTCACACTTATAATTTATAAGCGACCGGCCGGTCGTTAAAGTCTCTATTGCAGAATATGGTGCGTGGATAAACCTTCGCGGCGAGCTTCCCCGATAGAGTGTGATTGCTTTATGCCACGCAATTTCTGTATTACATGTATCTTAACTCTATTTTTATAAAGTGAATTTTATTCTGGCATACTTTCAGATATTCTTAGTTTCAAATATATCAAATGGGTATCAAATGGGTCGCATACAATTCAACTGGTTTTTCAATGAATTAGCATTGTTAAAGAATGTTTTCAAGATATCTACTTACATCCAGACCTCCTTGCCGTACCCCATCACCAACAGAAGAAGACGACCTGACAGGTCTACGGAGGGGTTCAGGGGCGCCCCGGCGTTGTATCCATAGCTCATCAGGATGGTGAATACGATCAGGCCAAAGAAGAAGGGGGCAAAGCTCAGAGGGGGAGCGTTGTTACGACGGTCCATCACTGCCCCGATAGCTGCTAGTAGCAGGGCGGTGTTGAATACCTGGCAATCGAGTAGAAATATTGCTTTAATCTATTATTATCTATTTACTTAAAAGCAAGTCGAAATTTGTCATGTTATTATATCGGGACCGACTTGCTAGTGTTATGTCCTCAAAGTTCAATACATGGCCGTACGGATCTAATATCCCATGACACACTTAATTTTACGAAAAAAATATGTCGTGTTCATTGTTCACTTGTTTCCTCCCCGATCTTTAAATCATTCGGACTTTTTTATTCCGGATCAGGATGTGTCGCAAATGCTTCGGTTGACAACTTGGGACCAAACTTCGTTTTGGGTAAGAAAATCACCAAGACTATGGTCCGATTTAATAAAGAAAGATCCCGTTGAGACGAAGAAATATTCTAAAGCGTGGACCTTTTTTCCACTTTGGAACAATTTTCGTTAGTGATTCATTAGGGGCCTATTCAACATACTAATTTTAAAGAAAAATATCAATTAAAAAAAAAAGGCATCAGGTATCGCGAAACCAGGGGATGCTGGGGACAAGAATAAGAAAAGGATTGAACAAAATGAAACCCTGCTTTTCGGGTGAATACGAGTGTTGATCAAATGATGTACTATTCAAAAGTCATGCTCAAAATTATGGAGAACGTATCCTTCTGCCCCGGTCACCCCCCCCCCCCAAATTAATTTTCAAAAGTGGCTTCAACTAAAATAGTTTGCAAAGTTCAGATCAGTAGTTAAATGGGTTTTCTGTAAACATGTAGATCTGAACTCGGTCTTATACGTATAGTTACCTGTTCAAAGAAACCGGTCGTAACTGAAAGGTACGGCTGAGGGAAGGTAGCTAAGATTCCAGCTGTCCCATTCTCACCAAAGGCCTGTCGTGTTCCGCCATCAAAATGATCAAAAGCATCTGTCAGTGTAATGATCAAAGGGAAAAATCAAATAAATATGCGGATGGAGTAGATGATAGGAATGGAGTTCAGCTTAAAAGAAGCAGAAAACATTAGAGAGCAGAACAAAAAAAGTTTGAGGAAAATCGGACAACTAATAACAAAGTTATGAATGTTTAAGATTAGAAAAAAACAGGCAAATCAGTGCAAATTTCCAGGCATGTTGCCAATTTGATGACGTCACGGGTGCACAACTAATCATTCATCCTCCTTATATCTATAGTGTAAAATTCATCATTTTTACAGAAAGACACACAATTTGTATTAATGTAAACATGCAAATAGGGGAGCTACATATCTATCATGAAAATATACTACAGTTAAACTTGTGAGGAAATCTTATTGCGGGGAAAAAAAGAAGCATTTTTTAACATTGATATCAATATCATGAATAGTTAGTTGTGCACCTATGACGTCATCAGTTGCCAATTTGTCTAGATTTTCAAACATTAATAACTTTCTTATTAGTGGTCCAATTTCACTCAAACTTTTTTTGTTCTGCTCACCAAATTATTCTGCTTCTTTTGAAAAATTATTTTTGGGGGTAGACTCTCCTTTTAAAGAGATATCACTACGAATTAATTCTGTCTCGTTGGTCTTCGTTCTGTTGAGCACGTACTGCTCACTTAAAACAATTCGAACAAAATGATTCTAATAAAAAATCTGAACTGGAATACTGTCTACCAATTTACAGCATTTTTTTCTTTTATAATGAGCAATTTAGAGTGTGCTCTGTCTAACTCCGTTGTTTAGGTTTACTGTTTATCCGTTTCTTTTCAGCCTTACGGAATAATTATTAAACTGCACTATTCGTGGTTCGTGTTCTGAGTAAGAAAATAAAGGAGCATACTCCCAGGTCTCTAACAGACCTTATTATAAATGTAAATAATATTTTAAAGGGCACGTATCATCAAAATTGGCATTACAAGTTATACACACCTTGATAAAGAAGATAGACGACCAAAGACCCGACGAACCCACCAGCAACCTGGGCCATGAAATAGAGAGGTATCCTTCTCCAGGGGAATATTCCAATTACGGCTATCCCGATAGATAGGGCCAGGTTGACGTGGCCACCTGTATGAAATTGATAACGGAGAGATTAGATGATGATGATGATGATGATGATGGCGGTGGTGGTGGTAGTGGTGGTGGTGGTGGTGATGATAATGATGATGATGATGGTAATGATGATGATGATGATGATGATGATGATGATGATGATAATGATGATGATGATGGTAATGATGATGATGATGATGATGATGATGATGATAATGATGATGATGATGGTAATGATGATGATGATGGTGGTGGTGGTGATGGTGGTAGAGGAGATAATGATGATAATTGATGATGATGATAATGATGAGGATGATGATGATGATGGTGAAGCTAGTGATGACGATATATGGTGGTGGTAGAGGAAATAATTATGATAATTGATGATGATGATGATGCTGACGATGATGATGCAGATAATGATGATGATACTGCTAATGATGATGATGGTGGTTGTGATGATGATGATGATGATGATGATGATGATGATGATGATGATAATGATGGTGATGATAATGACGATGATAGATAAATAAATAGATAGATGAATTCATTTCTTCGTATCTTTATTGTTTTCTAATTATATTTGAATGCTCACGGGCTATCATAGGAAATCAATATTATTTTCAGTAAATGGATTGTCGTCTGTTGAGATAATCAACAGATGAATAATACAAAACTGAATGTCCCAAAATATGGTGGACATAAAATACATCCGCATCTTGGCTCCAGGGTGATGTACCTAGGATTTTTTTAAATAATGGTGTCATCAGAATGTTTTCATGACTTTAAGATCTGTGTAGCAAGTTATTTTCCTCATACAATATCTTACTTCCAAGTCTTGTTTGACTATCGTCTGCGAGCCAATATGAGCATCTCATAGTGGTGTATATGTGTACATAGACGAAGACATAATCATGATAATGCAGGATGTTTTCCTCAACTTTTGATCCCCTCTTTCATTCATCTTTGAACTCCAGGGGCCAGTTGCTCGAAATTGTCTTAGCTAAGGGGTCTTAAGTTCTTTTGCCACCCTCTTAACATAGTCGTACCTACGTTAATGTCTATGTTACGAGGGTGGCACAAGAAGTCAAGACGTCTTAGCAAGAAGAGGATAGCTAAGACAGTTTCGAGCAATCGGCCCTTGTTATCCCCCATGGTGAAGGAAATAACAAATGTAATTACGCTAACCAAATGTTTTCGTTTACATTTTGGGCCCAGCAGGACCATATTATTTCTATCATTGTTAGCATCAAAAGAAACATACGGTCTTCTTTTAACAAAGTAAAATTGAACTTCATGCAGAGTCAGGGAAATGACGAACATCGTCCTTGAAGTTTAACATTCATCAGAAAGGGATGATATAAGTTTTCCCAGTTGGTTTTCAACTATTTTCAAAACAATATACATTTCGAGAATTTGATTTGTCGCAGAATGCATAGGATGCGTACGTGATTTTGACAATTTAATGATCAATCGTTAGATCACTTGAAAACAAAAGGAAATTGACTGGATAAATATTATAATAGCTAATCTTTTTTCTGAGGTCCTTATGTTTACCGAGGGTAGCCAAAAACTGATGGATCTTCTTCCAGCGATAGCTTATGACAAGAAGACAGTAGTTATCATTATTCATATTCTCTCTGTCATGCAGAGTGCCGGTAAATTAGGCAGTTGGGGGTGGTAATTGCACAAATTGGTCTTGGATATCCTCTTCTTCCGAAGACGTCTTCACTTCTTATGCCAACCTCTTAACGTAGACGCACACGTTGATACGTCTATGCAAAAAGGATGGTACAAGACGTCAATACGTCTCAGCAAGAATTGGATATCTAAGACCATTTCGATCAATCGGCCCCATGTTCCATGTTGAAAAGTATTTGGTATGCCTCAGTATAATAATGATAATAATATTCAGTTCTTATATAGCGCATAGCACATAGCCATAGTATGTCCCCATGCGCTTACACAGTAGAAAAAGAAATAACAGAATGGAGAATATAGATCTGCAAGAAAACAACGTACATCTGATATTGTGCAATGGTTTCATGAACGTGGGTTCGAACCCATGACCTCCTGTTCATAGGTCAAACACTCAACCACTGAGCCACTCACCCGAGACACCAAAGCCGGAGTAGACGGCGAGAATGACCCCCATGCCGACTGTGAAGGCGACGTTGAACCCTGAGCCTGTTCGTGACACGACATCTTGGGCGACAGCTGCGTGTACGAACACCTTGTCAAGAAATAAAACGGAAAGTCACAATGTTTCTCTCATCTTTAACTCAATAAGGATTTTATTAGCCGAAATAGATATTCTCTTTTTCACGTGCATTCGCCATGTTCGCCACAATTTCTAAGCGCAATATTGAACTATTAAATTAGACTAATGTCAACCGTAAATGTGAAAAGGTGCAAGATCGATCTTTTGCAAGCATGGGCTTAGTAACCGGGGGGGGGGGGGGGGCGCTCAGATATCATTTAGCGCCCCCCACCCCGCACATTCACAGTGACATCTTAATTTAGCTTGTTGTAAGCCAGAGTTAATTAAGCGGATTCTGATCAATACAATTAAGTCCTGTTTTTGGCTTCAAAATTGACAAGGTGCTGGTTTTAATCAAAATATGCTCCATTCATACCCTCATCGCGCGGGTTCGTTTCATTCCAAACCAGAGGATCTGCCGACTTATATGTATACCAGTTCTCATGTTAATAGTTCGACATTTTCCAACCGCGACCGGATCAACATATTTTAAACGAAATATGATGATTTCAATGATGCGGAGTCTTATGATTCCGTCCATCAACAACACTCGTGGGTTTTCGAAATCATTGGACGATGGATTATCGGGACGGAACGAAACGAGGGCGCATCTGATGTGCTCATTCAAATCTATACGCAAATAATAATAATACACGGCTTTTATATAGCGCTTATCAACTCTTCATTAGAATTCTCTAAGCGCTCTACAATTGCAGCAGTATTACCCTGGCTTTAGCCCGGCAGCCACTTTATTAGCGCACTTGGCATTTCAAGGAAAATATTCCTACCAGGTACCCATTCACCTCACCTGGGTTGAGTGCAGCACAATGTGGATGAATTTCTTGCTGAAGGAAATTGACGCCATAGGTGGGATTCGAACCTACGACCCTCT
>BQKZ01007278.1:11675-32905 GCA_036244855.1 Temnopleurus reevesii | reverse complement strand
CAACTTTTGCCTAATCTAATGTGATGTCATATAGAGAGAACGATTTGTACATGAATTTATTAAAAAATTGTTCGATGTACGTCGAACTTTCTTCAATATCAATTTTACAAAGTGGGCAAGTTCTATTGACAGGTTGCGGTATCGACCTTCCTCGATCACTGAAGTTTACTATTGCTGAAAAATATGTGATGAGCTTTTTATCAATGTCATTCAATAGGTATGTTTCTAGTTTATATTCTTCTTTTAAGACTTTGTAAGTCCTTAGTTTACTCATATAATTAGGGTTACCATCAGTCAGGCAGGACTTCCAATACTTGAGGTGTATATTATAATTTGACAATTCAAAACTTTTCATGGACCATTCAATATTGCGAAAATTTTCAGAGTTTATTCATTTGGTATATCTTCACTTACTGACCTATTAAATATCAAGAATTTTCCTTACCACTCTAGTCAGCCTGGCACAATGTGCGGATAAATTTTGCAGGGAGCATTGGCGAGTACATGGTGATTGTTTCGCTGTGCCAAAAACCACCCTATCAGGCTCTGAGCACTTAATCATTTCATGTTTCAGAAATTCTTAGTTACATAAATATCAAGATGTCTACGTTCATTTAAACGAGTTTCGAGAGGAACTGACATCGTTGTTAAAGGGGAAGAAAGGAAAGGATGTAGTTTAGAGGCGTGTATCATTCAATTCTGAATATCATGTTACGCCAGAAGAAGAAGAGAGAAAGAGGGTTGCCATCTTAACGTCTCCATCCGAAAGACGGTATGCGACCAGGCTTCGAACCCACAGGCAGGAACTATTCCAAGTCTATGACTGTCCCGAACAGCTTGATTCAGTCAGGCGCACCCCACCAAAGTTCACCCTGACACTGATGTTAGGTCATTATAAGCAATGCAATGTGTCATGGATTGAAATATGCTCACATCGAACGCTTAGGGTCTGTACTTGCAGATTAAGGTGCACCCAGGCTATTGGGGCTGCCACCCCCATTTTATTTTTAAAAGGAAATGTGTGCAAAGGTATGATATATCTGGCTTAAAAAATGAGTTTAAAAAGAAAGTCTACCCAAAAATATAATTTCTTCAACAGGAGCAGAAAAATTAGATGAACAGAACCAAAAAAAAAGTTTGAGAAAAAATTGGACAACTGATAAGAAAGTTATGAACGTTTATATATTTAGACAAATTGGCAACTGATGACGTCATAGGTGCACAACTGACCATTTATTACATTCATATCAATGTCATATAATGTTAATTTTTCCCCAAAACATGATTGCCTCAAAACTTTAACCGTAGGCACCTATGATGTCATCAAATTGGCAACATCTCTGGAAATTTCCACTGATTTGCCCATTTGTTCATATCTTTAAGAATTTATAACTTTTTTTTATTACTTGTCCGATTTTCTTCT
Source organism: Temnopleurus reevesii (assembly GCA_036244855.1). Lineage (NCBI taxonomy): Eukaryota > Metazoa > Echinodermata > Echinoidea > Temnopleuroida > Temnopleuridae > Temnopleurus > Temnopleurus reevesii. The sequence goes on along the minus strand of BQKZ01007278.1, from coordinate 31,482 downwards.
AACCTTTTTTTTCTACTCACCAATTTTTTTTTGTTTTTTTTGTTGCTTCTTTTAAAAAGGTTATTGTTTTGTGGTAGATTCTTCTGTTCAACTCTTCTACTTTTCAAGACGATACTTTCTGTAGCCCCGTAAAATCCAAAAACAATGATGATGATGATGAATTTAGATTTAAAGGCGTTTCTCAAACAACAACAAAATACCTCTATGTATATACCTCTATGGTGGTACTGCAACATGCCTTTGTTTGCAAATTGGCAACGCAGAACACCGTGAGATGCCTTATGGATCAATGTCTTATTTCGACTGTTTTCTACATGTGCAATTTCAATGTAAATTATGACTTGCAATACCCGTGTCTTTGAGATCCCGCTTGAACTTTTCTTGAGGCAATTTAACTGCTGAACGAATTCTCGAAAGCAGGTAACCGATATTAGAATTGTGCATCTTTATTCCAAGAAGCAGGGAAATCATACTTAGATTGCATTAAAGCCTGAAATTTGTCAAAATTCAGGTTTTTGCGTCATCGGATCGTACGGAACTGAGCTGAGTGAGGCTGCCTGAGCCGACCCGTCGAGCAAGCGCAGCTGCACCGCCGCCTCTGCGTAGGCCGTAGACGTAGTCCAAGTTTCAGTCGGAAGATTGACGACATTTGTACTCTTGTTCAAAATGTCACGAGGATCAAGTGCTGGGTTTGACCACTTTATCACCGTCTTTTCTCCTGAAGGACGTCTGTATCAAGTTGGTAAGTGATATTGATGCAGAATAGTATCATTCAGAGCTCTTTTTGAAACCGAAATAAAACATTTTTTTTTTCTTTTCGACAAAGCAAAGACAGACTCATTTATCATTCTTTTTTTTGGCAAACCCGGAGAATAGCGACCAGGTGCGCGCGATGTATTCAATTTGTGTACAATTCTATGGAAGCGTGCGGTAGTGCGTCGGCGATGATTTTTGCACCAGATTCGACCAACAAACATTTGGTAAAGTTGGCTTAAGTTTACACTTTTAACACCAAAATCGATTAAATTTTCAAAAGATTTCTTGAAATATTGAAGAAGGGGAAAGAAAATAACATTTAAAACCATTATTGTGTTTATAAGATATAATAAAAGTCGCTTTTGGACTTGCTTTGTGGATGGTTACCTGTGTGTATTTTGGACTTCTGCCGTCGATGTTTGCAATTTTTACATGGCGCGTGCACGCAATGTGGTCGCTATTCTCCGGGTCTGCCTTTTTTTTTGGGGGGGGGGGGAACTGTACATGTAATTGTACATTCCTTGATCATCACTGTTGATGCATTTGAATTTTATGAATAGATATTAATGATGATAAGAATTTCCACCTTATGAAATCATCTAGAAAGGGGGTAAAACTAAGACGGGTTAAAAAGTAATTATTAGATGGAGTAACGTAAGCTAATTAATAAAAGTTACAAATATGTTTATCCTCACTTCATCATGACATGTGACCAGTTTGCTCTATGACTGTTTGAATCACGTCTTGCAAATAGTCATTGAAATGTGATTTGGGTAAATTTACTTTCATTGATCTGTTTATCCAAATTTCCCCTTTTCATCGAAGAAAGATTTTACTAGTGTAGAGTTGTCATTTAATGGAAAGCAATGATAAAGTTTTTTTAAAAATACAGTCTAACCTCGGCGCTAATGCACTTTCATATCCAGCGGTACTGCCGCCGGTGTACACACAAAGGGACGTTTAAAGAATTAGCACCTCTAACTTTGTTATAACGAGGTCGTNCTGTACATGTAATTGTACATTCCTTGATCATCACTGTTGATGCATTTGAATTTTATGAATAGATATTAATGATGATAAGAATTTCCACCTTATGAAATCATCTAGTCTTATTTTAGAAAGGGGTAAAAGACAGGGTTAAAAAATAATAAGATGTACGGTACACAATGTAGTAACGTAAGCTAATTAAAAAAAAGTTATGAATATGTTTATCATCACTTCATCATGACATGTGACCAGTTTGCTCTATGACTGTTTGAATCACGTCTTGCAAATAGTCATTGAATCAGATTTTGTTAAATTTACTTTCTCTGTTTATCCAAATTTCCCCTTTTCATCTAAGAAAGATTTTACTAGTGTAGATTTGTCATTTAATGTAAATCAATGATAAAGTTTTTTTAAAAATATAGTCTAACCTTGGCGCTAATGCACTTTCTTATCCAGCGGTACTGCCGCCGGTGTACACACAAAGGGACGTTTAAAGAATTAGCACCTCTAACTTTGTTATAACGAGGTCTTTGGGACCAGAGAAATTACCTCTTTATATTGAAATATCAGGGCCAAGATATGATAAAATACTCTTCATAATGAGGTTTGACTGTATTTGAAAAAGTGTTTGTTCTATAATAGCTGAAGCTAACCTTGGTTTAGAAAAAAAACCATCATTATATATTTCTATTTTTTTAACCCAGAATATGCATTCAAAGCTATCAACCAAGGGGGAATGACATCAGTAGCAGTGAAAGGTCCAGACTGCGTTGTGGCTGTCACTCAGAAGAAAGTTCCAGTAAGTTTGACTTTCATTGATTCTCTTTGTAAACTTGTCATCTTTGGCATACATTGAATGAACATTAGCGCCAATCAATAGCAGATATTACAAATTTGCTTTCTGCCTGTCAAATATAATGCCTTTTAAAGCTATTGAGAAGGTCTTTTAGAAGCGTAAGGGCTTTGATATTCATTCTTACTGTGAATCATTAGCATGTTGAGTACATTAAATCATTCTATTTTCATATTTTTTAAATGAATGTTTGAAATATTTATCATCTAAGCTCTTTATGAATGTATGATGGAAGTCTATTAAGGCACGCACCTTATTTCTGAGCAAATATAGAACAGTAAAATAAATCATTCAATCACTGAATCTGGTATCACTCGAAGGAGAATATTCTGAAGATTATGAAGATATAAATATTGAACTGAAAAAAAGCACAAAAATTGTCTACGAGGAACAGTTTCCGACAACGTCTTTCAAACTGTAGTAGTTTTTGGAACACATTTAAAGGCACGCACTGCTCTTTGCCGATCAAATGAACGATAATTATCAACTTTTATTGCTATATTTTTTACTTCCTAATGTCATATAAATTCTAAAGATTAATATGAAATAGTACAAATTCATTTGTATTAAAGCTAAGTTACGATTTTGTGCCCAATTCTTGACTGCATTACCAAAAAATTATGTTCGCAAAGGCTTCCTGAGTCCCATGCATAGACAAGCCACAGAGTTTTTCTAGCGCGTATTTGCCATAGATAAAACGCGCATTGTGAATGTGTGCCTTTTTATTACGCGTGCCTTTATATTAGCGGGACCATACATGTTATATGCGTACAAAAATACTTTGGTTCCAATATTTTTCATGGAAAGGTGTCAATGATTTGTTAAAGGTTTATTTCATTCAACAAAGAGAATGGATTTTGATGACAAACAGAGTTCTTCTCATTTATTTCAATTGCTTTGCTGAATGAAAAAACAAGAGCGTGAAGAAAAGCAAGAACAAAACAAAAAAAAATCATCTCCTACTACTAGGCATCCCAGTTTATCTCTTATTCTCAATGGTAAGAGCTTTTTTTTTCCACTTTTTGCCTATCAGGTTATAATTTTTAATACTCTTTATTTTATGTTCAGTGGATCTTTAATTACTCGATATTAATGATAACTTGTAAATTTCATTTATTTCTTTTAAGCTGTAAAATAATTCTCTGTGGAAATTATTTTTTTTCATATTTCCTCCATGTATTCTAGGATAAACTTCTCGATCCAAAGACCATCACACACATGTACAAAATCACAGAGCACATTGGCTGTGCAATGACAGGAATGACAGGTATGTACATAATAATAACGATACTGATAATGATTTGATTTGATTTGATCTTATTTTATTTCCGTGTTCAAATGAATGATTTACAATACAAACATTTAACATAAATTTAACATAATATAAACAAATAGTATATCTTAACATACAGAGAATAGTAATATAAAATGATAATGATGATGATAATGCTAATGCTGATAATTATGATAATGATAATGATAATGATATGATACTGATGATAATGATAATAATAGTATTAATAATAATGATAGTAATAATAATACTAATAATGAAAGATAATAATAATGATAAATTAATACATGGATCTTATACAGCGCACTTTTCATCCTTGTTCGATGCTCAAGGCGCTCAGAGTAAATCAATCAGAGTGATGAAATACAAATAAAATACAAGGTAATGACAATGACTCTCTGATGATGATACAGGTTAGTTAAAGAGGAAAAAGATACAGAGGAAATATGCTGGATTTGAATTTAGGGGAATGTTATTCAAAATTATTTAATGTGTCTAAATAGGCCAGTTTACCAATATATTCAACTTTATGCCAGATTCTTGACGACGACCATAGATGCATGGTATTCCTTAGATCGGCTAGTTACAATTGAAGTACAGTACTGGGAATCCAGTATGCATATATTAATTGTTGCTATGTCGGACAAGCCTTGGGCAAGTTTTCAGGTCGTCAAGAACAACCTTTGTGTACAAAGAAGGCATACATTTTTATCTGTTAATAAACTTGCCTATTAGGTAACACCCAACATCAACAGATTCATCTTTACTCTTGTCTTTGTACAATACCAACATCCTTAAAATTTATATGTTTTGTCAAAGCAAGGTTTGTCCATGCCTTATTTTGTCAATTTTCAATTGACGTTTTAAGTTGATATGAGGCAAAGACAATTATAAACTGCTTAAAAAAGTTTCACAAAGCTGAGCCGCAAAATGCAGTCTGGGTAACATTTTGGGAGTGAAGTTGGTCCAAAATGCTCCATTCAAAATGTTCATTGACATCCATTTTGGTAACACTTCATCAAGCAATAAATGAAAGAATATGGATTCAGTTTGGCATGTTTGCTAAATATATCCAGGATTCCCAGTCATGGAAAATTTGTGGTAATGGAAAGTCATGGAAAAGTCAGGGAATTTTTAAAAAATTTGTGAAAAGTCATGAGAAAGTCATACAACTCTGTTAAATTTTGGATGTCATGTTGAAATGAAAGTGGTAACCTGATCATGATACACTGATAGTGCGTGGAATAGATGGCTGTGAGGGGAGATGAAGGCAATCTAACATTTAATTTTGGAGACAATGCCAAAAAGGAAGTCGTGGAAAGACAAAATTTTGTCATGAAAAAGTCATGGAAATTTCTTGTGGGAAACCTGTTACCATACTAACCTGGTGATAACATGATGTTGTTTGATTGATCCCCGTAGCTGACAGCAGGTCCCAGGTGTTCCGTGCTCGTGTGGAGGCAGCCAACTGGAAGTACAAGTATGGATATGAGATTCCAGTTGAGATGCTTTGCAAGAGGATGGCTGACATATCACAGGTCTACACACAGAGTGCACAGATGAGGCCATTAGGATGCAGTGAGTAACAATTGAGTTTTAAGTCAATATCTAGTTTTTGTTATGATCAGAAAATTTAATGTTAACAGAATTGAACGAAACTTGAAAAGAATGGTCAAACTATAAAATGAAATATTTACAAACTGATTCTGCAGGAAATCTTATAATGACGTCTAGTAAAGTGAAAAAATGTTCAGAAAATTAGCTTTATTGGAGCCTCATATCTTATACTGTCTCACATTCTTCTTTTTGTTTGGTGCGATGACAAAAATCATACCAGTTTTTAATTATTTTGTTAAGCTTCTCTTGTTAATAAAAGTCTTCTTGTGTATTGTTTTCAACTTTTATCGTCCTAACCACTTACATTACAAATCAATGTCATTTGCAAATACTCAATATTAGTTGTAACCATGGAATTGTGTTAATAAAAGGAAGGAGGGGTGGGTCAAGTTTGGTAAATAGAAGTACAAGTATGGTCGTAAGATTCCTGTTCAGATGCTTTTCAAGAGAACTGGCTTATACATCACTGGTCTTCACATTTAATGCAGGTGGCAAAATGTCAGTATATATCTAATAATAAACGGCTCTAAAGTACAGTGCTTATCAACTCTTTATGAAGAATTCCCTAAGTGCTCTACAATTGTTGCATTGTTACCTTGGCTTTAGCAGTGCAGCTATTAGGTGCATAAGCTCTTTCAAGGAATAAATTTCTTCTGGGTACCCATTCATCTCACCTGGGTTGAGTGCAGCACAATGTGGATGAATTTCTTGCTGAAGGAAATTAACGCCATGGCTGGGATTCTATTATATGAGCTTCCGGTTGAAAGGCGAGATTCAGAACCACTACACCACAGCGCCTCCATTATTTAGGGCAAGGCCTCACTTCTACAGGATACATTGTTATACTAGAGCACAAATCGGGGAAATAAAAATGTGCACAAAGTGATCTCCAAGTCCAGTGAGGAGAACATTGATGCCAGTGCATGCAGGAGGTAGGCCATTCACAGCTTGGCCTTTGATGGCATTCAATTAATTTATTCCTTGGTTTGGTGCAAAGATGAGGTCATTACAAAGTTGGTTTAATTTGTGAATTCCAGCTTCAGTGGTAAAAGAGCCAACCGAAAAGCTTGTAAACATTACATTAGATACCATACCTGTTTGCATGTGCACAATCCTTCCTGTCCAATTATATGTTCATGGGTTTGACCTCTTACAAGCTATGATCCGGACTGTTTGGGATGAGGAGTTTGGTCCCAATCTCTACAAGACGGATCCAGCAGGTTACTTCTGCGTCTACAAGGCCACCAGCATTGGGTCTCACTCCATGTACATTATTTACTTGCTTATCCCCAACACATCAATTAGTTCACCTTTTTGCTCCAGCTTCATATGGTCATTGGTTTCTCTTTTTACCATGTTTGATTCTAATCAGTTGGGATGACGATTTCGGTCTTCAGCTCTACAAGACAGACCCAGCAAGTTACATCTGCTTGGCTAAAAGCCTTGTAGCTCACTACATGTACATCGTTTACTTGCTGGTAAATAACACATCAGCTACCATACATTTTGGATGGGTTTTTCCCCAATGGGTTTTCCCCTCTTCCAAGGTATGATCCGGATTAGTTGATATGAGGAGTTTGTAGCTTTACTTCTGTGACTACATGCCACCAGCATCAGTTCTTACTATATTTATATGCACTATTAAAGACATTGTTCAACATTGTCTTCATTTAACAAAATATCAACTGCCAGATTCTAAATGCTACCTAAATGGTTGATGGTATACATAAATAACTAAGCTGTGGCAATATTGGCTTGAAAATTGATGTTTAGTGCTTAAAAAAAAACCAGTAAAAGTAAAAAATATCACATACATTGACACACTGTACAGTAATAAAGTGATAGTGCTTTATTCAATTTTCATAGATATCTTGATAGTGCCTGTATATTTTCCCTTTTGTCATATTTTGTCGTTTTTTCATCAATCTTAATGTAATAACATAAGTCACACATCTTGATTGGAGGATTTTTTTAATAACAAAGTCTTAATGTGTGACAATGTCTTTAACTTGCTTGCAAATGACACATAACATACCATACCTTTTTGCACATGTAGTTATACATCCATTCTTCTCTGTTCCCAGGTATGATCCTTATTGGTTGGGACGAGGAATTTGGTCCCCAGCTCTACTAGACGGACCCGACTGGTTACTTCTGCGGCTACAAGGCCACTAGCATCAGTTCTTATTGCATAAACTTTCTTGTAAATAACGCATCTGCTTCCATACCTCTTTGCACCTGTAGTTATAAGTCCATGCTTTTTTCCCTGTTCACAGGTATGATATTAATTGGTTGGGATGATGAGTCTTATCCCCAGCTCTACAAAACGGACCTGGCTGGGTGCTTCTGCGGCTTCAAGGCCACCAGCATCAGTTCTTACTACATAAACTTTCTTGCAAATAACACTTTAGCTAGACCATACCTCTTTGTGCATGTAGTTATATGTCCATGCTTTTTGCTGTTCCACAGGTATGATTCTGATCGATTGGGACGAGGAGTTTGGTCCCAAGCTCTACAAGGCAGACCCAGCAGGTTACTTCTGCAGTGACAAGGCCACCAGCATAATTTCTTACTACATATTCATTATTAACTTGATTGCAAATAATACATCAGCTACTAGTACCATACCTCTTTGCACATGTAGTTATATGTCCATGCTCTTTCCTTTTCCCAGGTATGATCCTGATCGGTTGGGACGAAGAGTTCGGCCCCCAGCTCTACAAGACTGATCCGGCGGGTTACTTCTGCGGCTACAAGGCCACCAGTGTCGGGGTCAAGCAGACGGAGGCCAACAGCTTCCTAGAGAAGAAACTCAAGAAGAAGCAAGATTTTACCTACGACCAAGCCGTCGAGGTAAGGCTTGTTTATGGAGTAGTAGTTTGCAGATTCAAACCTTTTTTGTGCTTTGAGTTGTTTAAAGGCAGCATCTATAGATTTTCTTTTAAAGTTAATTGGATCAGTTTTGCGTCTGCATTTTTAAGAAGATGTGCATTTAGCCCAGTTTTATCTTGGTTGCTCGATTATTCACAAAGTTTTCCTTGCATTCATTACTTCAATATTATTATGTCAATTAAAATGTTCTTACTTCAGGATATTCTTTATCATCCAAAATTCAATGGAACAGTAACATATGCATAAATTACATGAAAACAAAGCAGGTTTTAATTTTTCCTTTTTGGAGACTAGTTTTCTTACGCATCAATAGGCTGTGAACAGTAATATACTGTAACTTTTTTGACCTCATTAAATGTTGTATAGCCTTAAATGAAGACCCTAGCACCTGATGTGTTTAGTTGATACATTGAATCAGAGTCTGTTTGTACAGACTATGTTTTGATTGGCCATGGATTAAACCTTGATCATTTTATTGTTTAGGGAAGGAAGGTGGTAACACAGATATCAATCTTATCAAAATAAATAGAACTTTGTATAATTTACAGTCGATCCTTTGAACCCATTCAGAAGTCCATTCATTACAAACTCGTGCTAGTGTGTATATTTATTTGAAATGTCACTGGACATGATAGTGTCATTTTATGCTGCAACTGCAAAAGTGCCTTTATGTTTTATTCATTAATTTGTCATTAGTGAGAGGCTGAAATATTTTAAGGTTTCTTTGGTATTTGGCAATCATTTAGAATTGCCCTATATTGCTTATCGGAAATGATCATGTTTTTTTAAGATGATAATTCATCTTTATCTTCTACTTTATCAAAGTGAAAGTGATTTATAGTTTTACTATTAAGTACCACTTTTTATTATTTTGGTTATTTTTATATCACAACCACATTTATTAGAAAGAGAAGGTAAAATTTTTCTAATTTGAGTCCTTTTTTCCCATAGTTCAACACAATTTTAAGTCAGCATCCTTGTCTATGGGAAGGTGCTAATCCAGATAAAACACTCAATCCAATTAAACAAACGTTCACACAAGATACTACTAGTACTTCACCAATTTTACTTGTCTACAGTATTGCTTTGGAATGCCCAACAGTCTGATAGCAAGATTACGAAAAGTTCAAAATGCATGTGCAAGACTCATCTACCGTCAACCAAAATTAATTTCCTGTACACCTCTCCCGAGAAAGCTCCATTGGTTACCAATGCGACAAAGAATTTCATTCAAAATTGTTTTAATTGTATTCAAATCCTTAAATGGTCAAGGCCCTAGCTATATCACAGAACTCCTCAGATTCAAAGCCCAGTCACACAGTCGCAGCCTGCGCAGCTCTAGAGATACACAGATCCTCCACATTCCTAACCATAAAACAAAACTCACAATTGGGGACCGTGCTTTTGCCATAGCAGCTCCAAAACTTTGGAACAGCTTGCCAATCCACATCAGAAACTCTCAATCCCTAAATACCTTTAAGTCCAATTTAAAAACCTATCTTTTCTCTCAAAAAACTACTACGTACAAATTGTCATTAAGACATAATTAGCGCAGCTGAATATATTTAGTATGGTAATTGTGCTATATAAATTCATGTATATTGTTATTATTATTATTATTAAATAAAGTCCCATCATGTCCCACAATAATACATGTGTTTTATATAGGCCTTGGTGGAACATGGTGGGAATCTTCTACCATAATTTCGATCAGTACTGTATGTATACTTTTCCCGCAGACTGCCATCAAGTGTCTATCATCAGTGTTGTCAGCTGACTTCAAGCCATCAGAGATTGAGGTTGCCGTAGTAACAAGAGACAACCAAGTCTTTAGGTAAGCATTTCTTGTGACTTGTACCACCGGAATTCTTGTTATGTTATTTTCAAATCCAGAATTGCCAAAGAAATCATCTGTTTTGTATCATTTTGAATATTAAGAGAGTTGAATTTTGTTTGAGAATTCCATTAGCGGAAGTTCCTACATACCTACCCTGCATACTTGTAGCATTCAAAGATGAATATTTACATCAACATTTTCAAGTTGTGTTAACAAGATTCGTTATTCCTTTACATCTTGCATAGGAGGAAGTTAATTGTATATTTTGAAGCACTTAAATTTATTATTCTTGTTGTTGTGCATTAGAGGTTCTGATTGGCAATTCCTTAATTTAGTCAAGAGAAATTTTTTTTTGCACGTCAGACCCAAGTGTTTCCCGATTTTACTTTGCTTTATGAGACACTTGAGCCATAATGTAAGTGAATTCACCTTGTCTATTGTTCATGATTTGAGCACTGAAAACTCTTTTCTGGAACATAAGGGTCTGTAAGGGTCCAAATGTGCATAAATAATATATGTAATTGCCCAACTTTCAGGGTGCTTAATAAGTGATTGTTTTTTATGAGGATGGTGTGGGGGAGGTCAGGAAGTTCATTTTGCCCCTCCATTTAAGATGTATAAAATGTCATTGAGCAATACTAAAACAAACTTTAAGTATTTTTTTCATGTTTTATCATTTTATCCGTGATCATGTTTGGCTGTTCTATCTTTTTCATTTCCTGTAACTTTAGAGTAATTTGATAGCATATTTATTAAATTCATCCTATTTTTTATTTCCAATACAGGACACTAACAGAAGAAGACATTGATGCTCACCTAGTGGCCATTGCTGAGAAGGATTAATGAAGATGTGCACTAATATAATTCCATTTTTGTGTCAGGATTTCAAAGGCAGATGACATTTAAAAACCACGTTTTCATTGTTTGGTCATATCATGAAAAAGTTATGCATTCTTGCAGAAAGATCATCGTTGGTCTTAAGAACTGGTTAATACCTATTAAACACACTTCTAACCATACCAGTGAATACCATCAAGCCACTGATATAAATTTTCTGCATTGCTTGTATGACAAATTTATTCCTGTGGCATGATGGTATTTTCAGATTTATCAGACTGCTAAAAATTGAGTTTTGTTCAGAATTGCATTGAGTACCTGTTTGCTGATTCATAAGACCGACTATGATATGGAAAGTTAAGGTTTGCAAAGTGCTGGAAATTCTATAAATCCATAAACCTTTTTGTATTTCCATCCCAAACAATCTCATTTTCTTACTTCACTTTGTGAACTAATCTATCCTCAATCATTTGGGACCACTCTACTTATTCATGTAAACTAGGAATATGATAATAGTTCGTTCATACATTTCTCATATTTCATGGGCTGGATGGAAAATATGTGGAATTACTCTCTATACTTGTCCTATTCTTTTTTAAATGGCCAAATCTTTGATGATCTATTTGTTATCGCAATGTCAGGCAGGCATTTAGATGCCAATAGCAACTATTATGTTACAAGCATTTAATTATCACAAGAAGTCTGCATTGCGAACGTATGATTTGATATTCGAGATGATATCCAAAATGAAGGCTTTTTAGAGTTTCAGATACATGGAGTATTCCTGGCTTATGCCATGATTTTTTGTGCATGTAAGGGATTGTTGCTACAAAGCGCAATCAAAACCATTGGTTCATACATGTCTTATCAAAAGCGCAGAGAGTGCACGAATGAAAAAGCTTGTTCCAAATTTGCAATTTGTCTGGAGTTGATTTGCGATCAATTGCATCTTTGCAGCAACACCCCCAAAGACCCGTTTATAATGCCATCTGTCTTTGATTCCTGTTTTTTGTACATTCGTAGCACTGACATGGACAGTGAAAATTGTGTGTCTTGTCTATACTTTGTTTTACTCAGTAAATAATTCAGGTCTTCGGACCAGCAGACTCATTTCTTTTGTTCAATTCTCCGATCAGATCAGAATATTCACCTTTGAGAGATTTGTTTCTGTACAATTTCCCAGTGAGAGAAAATTTTGTAAAATGAAAGCTCCATGTCAAAACAAAAAATATATATCTTGAATATTGGTGGTTTGATTTCCAAACTTTTAAGAATACTTAGCCAAGGAACTCAAACATATTATATCATAAATATCAATGATCAGGTTTCCAACTTTTTGAGGCATAACAGGCAATGATATTACCATTATTGGTGGTTAATTTCTAATATAACAATGTCATATATATTGCCTACATCATTTACAATGAAAGGCATCATGTATATCAATAACATGGAAACATATTGAATTTTCAAAAAGTTAATGTGTCTTATCTTAACCTGACTAGGGTTAGCTTGTGTATGAGTTTGTAAAACCATGTCAGGCACAACAGTGCTCAAATAGTAAAGGGGTCCAAACATTTTGTATCTTCTGTCATTAACAAAGTTGACAGCTAACATTTTTTTTTTAGAAATTTGCTTAAATTGCACTCTGATTGCTTTGTGTAATGAGAATTGAAATAAAAAAATTATCAATTCAAAGGATTCTGATATGTGTCTTTATTCAGCGGTATGAATGTGATTCTGTATTAGCAGAAATTGATAATGATGATGATGAGTATAGTGATGATAATAATAAAATGGCATTTATATAGCACATATCCGGCGAACTGCTCTGTATGCTTCACATTATTTTAGGGATTTAGAGAGTGTGTTAACTTTGGTAGACAATTTCACAAATTTTATGGTCTTGGCCTTGTGAAAATTTCCACTCTGTATGATGCATATTCATTTGTGCGCAAACAACGTCGAAATCATGAAAACAACAACACGCCAATGATGTGTCGAACTGGTCCGACATTACAAAAATATGGGCTAATTGGCAAAGGCCCTTGACCCTATTTTTCCTTGTTGACAATCCTTGCACAAGTGAAGAGATCGCCCCCTTCTAGTATCGAACCAATAAGGCCCTTGATGGCGATCACTTTGCTTGTACTGAAATGGGATTGCGAATTTGATGTTGATAAAAAGTACAGTATCGAGGGCCTCAACAAATGCCAGTCTGGTAACCCATTCTCATATTTTCATGTACCATATTTTTTATTTCATAAAGGAATGTTCACTTCTCATCTGGCATCATGGGACGACTTTTACATGATGTCTACTTTGTGATTAGGCAGTTGTTTATCATCCCTTGGAACTGAAAAGTGTAGCTAGCCAATAGCATTCCAGCTACTGTATAGCGAGATAATTTCGCGGTGTTAATTTTCCTCGGTTGGTTAACTTATACAGATATTTCAAGAAATAGAAAGTGAGTAGTGCTGCATGAGAAAACTTTAAAATGCTGAAAAAGTATAACGATTTTTGACCATATAATCACAGTATATTCTGGGGATTATGATTAGAAATGCAAATATACATGCGATTGAAACATTGAAAGCGATATTGTGCCACTTCAAAACGCAATGTGTGAAGTACTGCACATGGTAACTTTTCGTACAAATTCTGAAGGATTATTTTTGCGGGTCTTATATTCGTGGTCCACTATTTCACTATTAAAAACCCGCAAAAATTTTCCACTACTAGTATACAGTACTGTGTAAATGCAGTGCTGTGATGTGCCAGATATGTGGTGTGGATGGGCCTTAAGTGTGATTGTTATTGTTTATCATTTGACTGGTGTATGAGACAAGAGCCATATAAGAAATATCATTCATGGCATCACCATCACTACCATCATCCTCCTCACCATCATCACTATTATCAACATTTTCATAATCACCACAATCATAACTATCATCATCATCCTCATCATCGTCACCTCCATCATCATGATCGCCATAATCATTAACATCATCATCATCGTCATCACCATCATCGTGATCGTCATCATCATCGTCGTCATCGTCGTCATCCATCCTCATCCTCATCAAAATAAAAGGAGACCGATACAAGTAACAGCCAACCAGATGGTGTATTTTTTTCTTTTATTTCTCTCATTCACAAAGCACAAATGTATATCATCATCAACCACTTTTCACAACGTCATTGNAAAAAAATTATTAATTCAAAGAATGTTGATATTTGTCTTTATTCAGCTGTATGAATGTGATTCTGTATTAGCAGAAATTGATAATGATGATGATGATGATGATAATGATGATGATGGTGATGATAATAATAATAAAATGGCATTTATATAGCACATAATCGGGTGAACTGCTCCTTATGCTTCACATTATTTTAGGGATTTACACATTGTGTTAACTTTCATTTGGTAGACTTTGGTCTTGGCCTTGTGAAATTCCACTCTGTATGATGCATATTCATATGTGCACAAGTGTCAAAATCATGAAAATAACAATACGCCAATGATGTGTCGAACTGGTCTGACATCGCGAAAATATCTGTACGCTAAGATATTGGCTTACTTGCCAAGGCCCTTGACCCGATTCTTCCTTGTTGATGTTGACATCAAAATGACAATCCTTGCACAAGTAAAGCGATTGCCCCTTGTGGTATCTAGCCATGAAGAACTTTGATGGCGATCGCTTTGCATGTACTTGGATGGGATTGGGAATTTGAGGTTTATAAAAAAAAAAAAAGACAGTATCCAGGGCCTCAACAAAGGGATACCAGTAATGCTAACCTATTCTCATATATTCATGTAACATATTTTTCATTGTAGCAATGTGTACTCCTCATCTGGCATCACAGCACGGTTTTTAAACAATGTCTACTCTTGTGATTGGCATCCCAGATACAGTGTAAATGCAGTGCTATGATGTGCCGGATATGTGGTGTGGATGGGCCGCAAGTGTGGTTGCTATTGTTTATCATCTGACTGTGGTAATAATGTTCGAGTGCTTTAGGCCTAATGGGAAAAAAGCCACACAAGAAATATCAATGGTATCACCATCATCTTCCTCACCATCATGATCACCACAACTATCATTGTCGTCCCTGTCGCCACCTCTTCATCATCACACTCACCACCATCAACAGCATCCTCCTTATGATCACCATCTTCCTCCTCATCACCGTCATCATCATCATCACCATCATCATCATCATCACTATCACCACCACCACCACCACCATCATCATCATCACCACCATCATCATCACCATCATTATCATCATCATCATCATCATTATCATCATCATCACATTCGTCGTCATACATTTAAGTCTAATTGCTTTCATAAATAAAAGAGTCAGACACAAGTAAACAGCCAACCAGATGGTGTATTTTTTTCTTTTATTTCTCTCATTCACAAAGCACAAATGTATATCATCATCAACCACTTTTCACAACGTCATTGTTAGATTTGTATTTATACATTATTGACATTATCGTCTCTACTACATTTTATACAACAGTGCTAGGCATGGGGGAAGCATGGTTTCTTGTCCAAAAGAGTGTCCTTAAGACAGGGAAAATCAAAATATTCCCCGCTTTCAGAGGGGGATAGAAACCCACAAAGTGTACACATCAAAACTATGTTTCCAGAAGCACATCAAGTTTTCTGAATACAAAACAATTTTACATATTGTAGTCCAGCCACGTTCGTGGAATAATCTAGAATTCCTATCAGTGCAAAAATGTTTAGGTGCTTACATCGAGTTACAGTATATCTTGCAGTATAAGTTTCTCCCAATAAGCAAAAAGGTATAAACAATATCCCATAAAAATACTGCTATGATAACACAATGACATAACTGGAGCAAACTAAAGGTTAACAAAACCCTCAAAATATACACTTTTGCTCTGATTGTCACTTTCTAATATTGGGCCTAAGTATAATGAAATTGGATAATTGTTAGGTATAGTTACCAACACTAGTTTCTGTAAATGCTCTTTTACAAATATTTGATGAATTGTAAACATACATCTATCAAACAGTAGGCTTGTAAAAGCTAAAACATTAGTATACTTTAAGGTATACATGGTAAAATTCATTTGTTTGTTGTTGTTGCTATAAAGCTATCCAAATAGTTATACCAGTTCAATCACATAACTCAAAACCTTAAACATTATAATTGCCCACAAAAGAGAAATTTCATGGAGAAAGAAATTGAGAGTTTATGCCCCAGTCACATAGAAGCCCGGAAGCAACACGATTAACAAAGATTCATGTTCAATTGTGTTGCTTCTGGGACTCTATTTGACTGGGGCATAAGCCCAACATTTGTGAAATAAATATGCCACATCAAAATGCCATGGTTCTGCAAAAAATAACTAGCAATCGGCATTATCATTTGTAAAACATCTATAAAGAATGAGCTTGTAGTTGACGCTAATTAAGATCTGGCTTGAAATACTTTTCTGTTAAACATGATTGATATTCTTTGTCATTTTGTCAAAAATAATAATCACGCTTTCAACAAATCTAAAGGAATTATTCTGAAATGTTAATGAATTGTTCTTGATAATAATAGAGTATATAAAGCTACACATGTAGTTTGGGTTGGGACTCATACAGAAAAGAAATTAAAAAAACCTAAGTATTACAAAATATATATCTCATGTAAGAATCTTTCGAGGTGGGATTACTGGCCTAATTCCACTCCTTTCGAATATTACGAAGAAAACTTTTAAGCACCTGCCACTCACAGAAAAGTCAACTTTCCTGAATATGCATGATGGTAGAAAATAAAGTGCGAATCACCAAAAAGCTGAACCAAATGCTTTCTCACGGCAAAGGTGTTTGGTTATTGTTATTACGCTTTCTCTCATGAGACAACATTTGCTTAAGCTGTTTGGTGATTTACAGAACTCAGACCTCTCAACAAATGGAGGAATGACACCATGTTTCCCATAGGACTGTGTAGTAGAATTATCAAGAAAAATAGGAAAATTCTTTTGAAATGGCCTTTAACCCTCTCAAAAAAGTAAAAAATTAAGATTCTTTACTCAAATTCCTAATGGTTGGGAGGTCTGCATAGCTTGTAAATATCTATCTTCAAGCACATTTCGGAAAGTTGGCATCTCTCCATTTGCATTCCTTTACACCGACATAGCAATAAAACATCAAAATAACTCATTATGCAGCTAAACCTTTAAAAAAAAAAAATACAAAGTTTCTGCACCCCAACCAGAAATGGAGTTCTAGATTGCATATAAAAGCATGTATTGTCATTTCAAAAAAATGTATGAGGTGTTGTTGCATGAAACAATTTTATTATTTGTGAATAAGAAACACATGCTTTCAATAGAAAGTCATTGTAAACTTTGCTATCGAAGGGTATAGCTTTCAAAGCAACAGTCATTTATGCTAAAGCAAGTTGTAAAACATAAAACCATATGCAAAGGAGAATTTTTGTTTTAATTAAAAAAAATCCATGGAACAAATTAATTATGTTCATGTCATTGAAATGTTCCCATGATTTATAATACTGCAGGGCTTAATTGGATGAATTAGAATCTATTAGAAGTAAATACATTCTCACTAAGTGAATCAATTCCTAAAGAAAAATAGCAAAGATTCTCCTTGAAAAGTACCATGAAGAATTTACACAAGCGATTCCAGTAAAACCATTGGTCAGTCATATTGGAGTACAAGACATCAACTTATGTCGGTCCTGCCAACCTCACTTCTATAAAAACAATTTTTTTTTAAATCCTATTTCGACATAGCTTCCATGCACTTTCCAACATTGTTTCTCATTGAGTTATTATATCATATATTTTGTCCTATAATTGTCTTATTATCACTGAAAAATCTACAAAATAGGATAAAATCCTACTAGATAACAGCTCTCCCACGTGTATCAGCCTATAAAAATTCACTGTTTTCATGATCCTATGCATAGGCTTCTTTCTTATATTACCTTCCAATGTGACAGACTGTAGCAAAGCTGTTAAATATCCCCATCAGCAATCAAGAACTTCTATTATTTAGATTGAAATATTTTTCAATTTACAGATTAAAATGTTACACATTTAAATTATGGTAAATTGCATATAACACTATGCAATGTAAATTGTAACATGGATTTGTTACACCACAGGAGAAAAATATCTAAAAATAAGGAATAAATAAAATAAATGACATTACATTCTACTTGTAATCTGGAACTACTACTTATCTTTCTACATCTTGAAGTATTTTTATGCTTCCAATGGCAAAAGCTTAGCAGCATTTAAAAAAGCAAATATTCTTTAGATTTTACTTCCAATGTATGGTTTCCTTGATGATTGATACAATTGATAATGTTACAAATTGAAGCATTTGATATTCATATCATTATTGTTTTTATTATTCATAATTTATACAAAATACCTGCAAAACACAAAATTTGTGCACCTATGATTGGATCCTCAAATTGCGACTACATAAATATGAAAACAACCTTAAAACTTGATATATACTTCATGGTAATGATGTTTCTCAATGATTATTACAAGTTCTAAATAATATAAACGCATATCATTAAAAAAAACATTGGTCAAAAATCTACTGCCCTTGCGAATGCTTTTCAGGTGAATGTAGAAAAAAGAAAGGGAAATTGATTGAACTTCTGACAAGCAATGATCAATTCAGATTGAACTCTAAAACGCTATCTGGGGTCACAGAACAATTGTTTTCATTTTCTATTCTCAACATAATTGGCATAGTGCATATAAAGTAACATGGAAAATCGTTTTTGGTATTGGCCATGGAACATTTTACAACTTCACAAAAATATATATATATTCAAACACAGATTTTGGTGCACTAAATCAGACGTGTGTACATCCTCAGCTCTTTCACTGAATACCCTGAAATAGTGCATAGTGTTTTCAGTAACAAAACAAAAACTTGATCTAAAAATATGTGCAACTACTCTAAAACATAGTGGAGTATTGAAGTACTTGCATCATATTTTCTATTCCCCATGGAATTCTGGTTCTAAACAATAAAATTCATGCTCGATTATATGACGTTGTATCATGAAAGCAAGATCTTATTAATCTGTTATGTGTAGCAACAGCATTATGCTAAAGTTAAATACGTATATATGAAGAACAAGCAATCATGCCAACCTGGCCAAAATGATGTCACGGTCACAATAATGCTTTTTTTAGGCAACGTTGGTCAAATTGTCATCTTTGCAAAAGCCCTCAAAGAATATACTATTGAAAAACAACTTCTTCAATGAGTACAACTCCTAGCTGACCTAATTCAATATCTGCTCGGGTATATAACAAGAACCTTGAGAATTATTCAAAGTTGAGCAAACTCATAGCGCTAAATATCCTAGACTAAACATTGAGATTTCTGAAAACATAATGCGCAAAGTGGTACTATTTACTTTTCGGTGATACACAGATACATTTAAAATGTCATATGAGAGAGAATATTGACACAGAAAATAGAAGTACATATATATTCAATTAGTAAAATATAATCTGAACATCAAAATCTAGTATTGGAGTGGAAGGAAGAATCCTATATTCTCTTAGCAGCTTTTATATTTAGATAACATGAGGAAGGGAGGGAGCTTGATTCAGTGTTCACACCATTGTACTGTCGGTAGTGTTTAAGTGGCCTATCAAATTCAATGGGTGACTTCAAGTACGGTGTTGAACGCT